>NQII01003790.1:0-58169 GCA_002778355.1 Clitarchus hookeri | reverse complement strand
GGGCCCCTTCGCCCAAGTTCTTTTCCCTCCCGCAAAGCAACTGGAGCCGGTGGTAGGGTCTCTCCCCTCCCCCGGGGTCGATCACACTACCCCCTACCAGAAGGAGGGGGCAGTTGCGAAACCTCCAGACACGTCACGCCGAGCATACCAATACCGACCGGGCCTCAATAGTCTATTCGCTATTTCTTAACACTTTTTAAAATCAAAACATTTGAAAAATCACTCCAAATACGACGTGTTTGGTTATTTCTTAAATATGCCATGTATCACAAGTGTTTTATGCTTCTGTTAACGTAAGCGTGCCTTATTTTTGGTTAAATTAAACTTTTACTTATTATATTGTGCCAAAAAAATTATAATAAATCATTTACAGTTAATACAAATTAAAGCAGCTAGGAAACAGGTGTGTTGGCAATACCTAGTGAGAAATAGTTCTTATGCAGAGTATTATTAATATAATGAGTGCGCATGAAATGACTCACAGTATTCCCATGAGAGGGAAGTTGAATAAAGGAGCATGATCGGGTTTAATTAAAATTCGTGCCGATTAAGTAATCACTTCACATGGCTTTCTTTTTCAAACCAAAAAAGTGCGTCATAACTCTCGTACGACGATACAAATTTTAAAATTTCTTATTTTAAGGTTGTCTGTCCACATTCTGCTGTTCAAGTAACAATGTTGGGTGAAACTGAGGCAATGATTCTATTTATTCCAGCACACAGTGTTAAACAAACAATAATAATATACTCAATTTCAAGGTGTTTGTTTGCATTTACCAAACATGTAACGAGTCTCATTGCATCTCTTGTTCAATGACCATCATGTCTTACTTCTCATTACTAATAGTTTATTAACAGGTTTTGCTTTATAACACCTCACTTTATACCCTAAAGGACACATTCCTTCCTTACTAGTGATTGAATCTGAGAACTCCTCGCACCGAAGGCTGACATTCCAACTAACTACCTTGGAATACAGCTGATACATTGTACGGTTGCACTCTTCATAATTGCAGCCTCCCTCTTAATTACTAACTACTGCCGTAGTCCACGTCATGACCTTCTCTTCTGAGCCTGCACTCGCGAAACTCTTCAGAAGAAACACGAGAGTTGCGGTTGCGTAGTTCCTGCCCTCTTCAAATTACCAGGACTGTTGCTCTTCACACGGCAAGCGGGGAGAGGAATCACAGACTCCGTAAAGTCTGGAGTAAAAGGTCCACGTGCTCGATGCGTCGGGACAGTGCCGTGCCCTAGTATCCGAATGCGGTGACTCGCGCGTGAATCCGCAGAGGTTGCACGAAGTCTCGTACATAACCTCTCTCAAGTAAGGTAACTCTCGGGATCCTCAGGTGGTACTTCAGCATCACCACCCTTTAGGGTTGACACTTTGCACTCTGTACACATTTACTGGAATTCAAGACAAGCTATGATTGTGTCTTACATATCCACCGTTATAGGAAGGATATTTCTTCTGGTCCACGCTTTCCCACTTGGCACCACATTTGACACACTCACTCCACAGAATAAAGTTTCTCACGGGCTGGCTGTCAGTCAAGTGAGTTAATGATCTCCAAATCAAGAAACCTTTCATCTAACTCGTAATGCAAATTATACTGTTCATTTCAATTGTAATTAAAATATAATTTTTATTCTCAATTTTTAATGTTGATGTCCTCTGAACGTCTTTTAAGATCCTTACAAATCTTAATGAAACGGTGTACCTAAATTAACCCGAATTTTGTTTGAAGCAGCTGAGAAATTGTCCGTTTTGTCGTGCTATGAAATCCTCATATGGAATCCTCAATTCTGCTGTATGGCTTGAGCCTTTCGGTGGCACCAAGGCCCGACCATTAGGCGGGGCGTTGGTAGTACTGAGCGCCCAAGCAGTTTGGGCCCAAAGTCTGAATTTCACAGTCAAGAAACTCATTGTCCACGGCAAAGGACACGCAAAGCCCTTAAACGCCTTGGAAACTTGCTTAGGCGCAGGGAACGATTGGCAGGCATCGTCGGAGGTTTTCTCTTGTGACCGAAGCATTGAAACTGCGCAGATAAAAGTCTTGTATTGTGCCAGTACAGTACAGCAATGTTTCGTTATGTGTGAGCCGTCGGTAACTAATGTTGCTGTTAGTGTAGGCTACTGTTATGTTACTAAGGTAACATGTTACTAATGTTACATCCTTACTGCACTCTTAACATTAAGGTGATTTTTATGTTGCGGCAAAACAAATTTTGTGTTGAATTGATGTTAACACTCGTGTTAAAATATCTCTTGCAATTTCTTTGATTTTTAAACAGCATTCCGATGTAAAATAAATTAAGTAAAATTATTTCGTCACAAAAATAATTACCCACGAAGAAAAAAATTAACGCAAGGAGGAGAACAGAACCCGTGCCTTGTGTGCATGGCAGTAGCTAATCCACGAGACCTAATGTCCTGTCAACTGCTCTATATTGACATTACCGATCTGTTAACAATTGCGGGTATTCTACGCCGTATAACGACAAACTGCAGTACGCTGTTGTTCGTGGAAATACTTTATGCTCTAGAAATATACGCATATTTTGCACACGTGAACTGATTTGTAAGGTTTGAAAGCTGATCTACGTTACATTTAGTTCTCATTCTAAGCTTTAAAAATTTAAATATAGTGAATTAATTTTACGTGGTTAACGCTGTTCGCTTGCATCCACCATTTTACAACGTCAAGTCGGTGTAAACTGGTGTTGGCTGGGCATCACTTCAATGTCGCAGTAACCCGAATGTTTCGTTGTTCCTGTTATTTTTTAGCGTAATACAACTGACTGAGTTTCAACCACTGCCAGCACGAATCCACACAGATAAAAGTTTAATGTTGAGACAAAAAAAAAATACTATTGTACCATTTCTTTGAATGTTCATGTTGTAGTAAAATTAGCATGTTGTGAAAAAGTAAATAATTTTAACCATTTACAAAGTCCTATATTACTGTAGTGCAAATATAATGTTGAGGTGTTAGAGTCAGAGTATTCGCAGTATGAATTTATTGACTTCAGACGATGAAAGGCCCAGCATCCAACACCAGCATGTTATTGTAAAATTCTTCAACAATTGCTTTTATTTTTTAAAACATAGATCGACGATACATAAATATCTACCCCGTACCCTCGACTTAGTTTCCACGAAACCAGTTCTTTGTACTGCAAGGTTCGTTTTAGGGTCACGGTTAGCTAAAGTTAATTAAGCCCAATTATCTTAAAAAAAAAGGGGAATAAAACAGTGAACTCTCAATATGTTTACGATGCCAAATTTTTTAAAATGTCAAATAGGTTTACATCGTCACCACGCGCAATTTCAAAGCAATATTTAATAATAAACTATACAATAAATAATGCATTTAATTTTTAAAAATAACAAAAATGGACATAATTTTTTGTTTAAATGAGTTATAAGTGCAAGGGAGGTGAATTCCTACTGGAGTACCGACCGTTTGAGGGGATACAACTGTAGAAACGGAAATACTGGTTATGTAAGTAATTATCGGAAAAACTGTCACACCTCCAAAATGCAAAAATAAATTCAGGAGTCAGATCTGACCTATGATTGAATCCGAAGATTGCGGAAGGAACGCTGTGGCATGTTATTTTAATTGGATTTTAAAACTATTTAAAGAAAATACAGATTAAACAAGCGACGGCAGTAGATGCCGTTAATCTGTTGTGTACTTGATAGGCATGAATGCCTTCATGCAGCGTTGAGCCAAAAAATAAAATTAATTTTTGCATGCAGCAACAAAATAATTTTTAAATTTATGTAACTTGTTACAAACGCTGCATAAACAATAAAAAATTATACTATCTTCTCTTAAGGCACTGCGAGACGCTAGGTCAAACCACGTATTATGGTTAAATCATGGAACTCTTGGCCTTTCGCGTCTAGAAACTACGTAAATTAAAAAAAATTCTTCGTATGTCCCAATTTGCGTTTTAGGGCGTAATAAATTTTCGCATATTGAAATATGCTAGCGGAACATATCCGGACGTGCAATGAGCTCCTAGAGCATCCAGAGTCTCTGATATTAACTTTCAGCGATCTGTTACGTTATGAGAACAAGCGCCTCATCGAGTACGCATTTGAAATTAACTTTATTTTCTGTAGATTAGCAAATTGTTCTTAAACATTGTCTTCTTTACTTGACTCCTGTTGACACGTGCATTGAGACGGAACGTGTGGACGTGCATTTCTCAGCGACAGGTTTATAGTCACAAAGAATATCAGTAATGTCGAATAGTAAAGTATAAAGTATACTTCTGAACAACCACCTTCCGCTTGAAAATTTATTTTTGATGCCAAAAAGTTATACATTTCTCAAAATCTGAAGTTTTAACAAACACACTTTATGTATTCTAGTGTCAGATCTTGAATTTTTGTGAGCATTCGGTGTGCAAAAATATGAATCAGCAAATGACGTAATTTATTTACTGCGTACCTGAGGTCAAATTGTTCCATAAAAAAATCGGACGTATTCTTTCTTACGGAACAGAAAATATGCGCTCACGTCGCGTGTTTGTACACGATGCCAGATGGTGCACGTAGTTTTAGAGAAAGCATATTCAATCCGTGACGGAGCATACTACAGAGTTTCGAACCAACAACCTAACGAACAGCTGACAGCAGATAATATAACACATGCGGAACTTGGCGTATGCTTCCATTGTAGGCGGTTTACCAATTTCGGAGGCTTCGATCGACGGCACTATTTCTTCGCTCCTTCTTTTGATGCATGGCCAACATCATTTCGACAAGAGCTAAATAAGAAGTCTGAAAGTCAGGCCTGTTGAATGACCCGGACACTGTCATGTATGTTGAAGAAATACTTCCAACGAAGAGCCAACTGATAAATGAAGGTAATACAACAGTGAGCGATTGTTCGTGCTCCTACAATAATGCCGGACCGGAAACACGTGTTGCGACTCATGATGCCTTCAAGTTCGCACACATCGAACGTTCTCGTAACAAAAGCCAATCATTTTCCTACTGAAAATAACTGCTTTAGGTAACAGCTGTATTTGCGCGATGTCAGAGAACGTGTAATTTTACATATGACTTTTTTACGTGTTCATCTACAGGATGATTCACGAGGAGTTACCGCCACCCACAGCGCTTATTCCTTACTTAATTTGGACCAAAATATGTAGTATACACGTGGGTCCTATTCACGATATTTACAGAGGAATTCGAAACATTTGAAAAATTACGAATAACACAATAACCCTTTCGGAATTAAATGCAGTGATGTATTATCAGACCGTGTTGTTTACTGAGCATCACAATTGCGTCTGGCAAGCTTACAAAAGCTGTTAAAAATTGTTTCCGTCTACTTCCGTACACTTGGCCGCGCGCTTATGAACCACACGTGTTGCTCTACGTAGCTGCACGCGGCTGTCTTTGATTTCTGTAGCGGCACGCATGATACGCGCATGTAGTTCCTCACGTGTTTGTGCAGTCCTTCCTTCATCCATCCCCATACGCAATAATCTAGGCTTTTCCAATTTGTCTGATTGCGCTGCAAATGTTGGTAATAGGACCCACATTTATACGACATATTTTTGCTCCATGTAAGAAATAAGTCCTATGAGTGGCGGTAACTCCTTGTGAATCATCCTTTATAGAATAACTTTAATTTAATCCTTGTAACCACGCCAGATGTCTTTCTGCACCGGAATGACCAACAGTCTGACAAGATATTGTCCGTTCATGGTTACATCCAGCTTTTCTCAAGCCCTGCTACAGTTCTACTTCCAGGATATCCCTCCGTCTCATGCAAACAAAGCTTAACCTAGTCTAGAAAATTATACCAAAAGGACAGTGCACTGCATTCACGTGCACTCAGTGTAATTATAATTTATATAAGAACTATTTCTTATTATGCATTATCAATACAACTATTTTTTCTCTATTTTAATACACAGTAATTATAAATTATGTATTACAATTTATAGATAACATATAAATAAAAACTAAATTTAACAAAACAAAAAGGTACTTTTATGTTAACGCAAGTATAAAATGCTTATATATATATATATATATATATATATATATNGAGACAAACACACGCGTCATACCTAGGCTGATTTTTGAAAGGTTTGATTCAAAAAGTGTGAAGAAACAACTGCGAATAGACCAAATACAGTATTCCATTAGTCAGTGGTTTAACAGGCACAAAATCACCTTAAATAGTTTGTACTTTTAGACACAGACAATCCAAGGTACTGTTCAGATTGTATCTCAAGAACGTGGCAGTGAAACACAACATGAAAACCGTTGCACTTGCAAGCCCTAACTGCTAACTGGTTGGGCGTCACAAAGAGGATTATGAATAATTTAAACCTCTGAAACTGTGGCTATTACACACCGCTGCACTGTCGTTTCATGTTTATATCAATAAAGGACTATTTACCGGTTAATTTAATTAAGAGTTATATTATAACTCATTTTTGGCTGTGTGAGAGGAGGGATATGTTAACACCAAAGGTATACAGATCATAAATGAGTAGCTATAAAATTTCGAAAGTGATATGATTTACGGGGTCATTATGATTAAGCTACAATATATAGTTTGATAGATGTATACTAATTCAACCCAATGGATGCTGTTCAGCTATCACATAACCTGTTGTTAATTTTATTGTCATATTTGCGTAATTTCGCTGTAATTTACAAAAATATTGTAATGGAATAAGGCAAAGTAATAAATACCACGAAATTTCACAGTGAACGAAATGCNTTTTTGCATGCAGCAACAAAATAATTTTTAAATTTATGTAACTTGTTACAAACGCTGCATAAACAATAAAAAATTATACTATCTTCTCTTAAGGCACTGCGAGACGCTAGGTCAAACCACGTATTATGGTTAAATCATGGAACTCTTGGCCTTTCGCGTCTAGAAACTACGTAAATTAAAAAAAATTCTTCGTATGTCCCAATTTGCGTTTTAGGGCGTAATAAATTTTCGCATATTGAAATATGCTAGCGGAACATATCCGGACGTGCAATGAGCTCCTAGAGCATCCAGAGTCTCTGATATTAACTTTCAGCGATCTGTTACGTTATGAGAACAAGCGCCTCATCGAGTACGCATTTGAAATTAACTTTATTTTCTGTAGATTAGCAAATTGTTCTTAAACATTGTCTTCTTTACTTGACTCCTGTTGACACGTGCATTGAGACGGAACGTGTGGACGTGCATTTCTCAGCGACAGGTTTATAGTCACAAAGAATATCAGTAATGTCGAATAGTAAAGTATAAAGTATACTTCTGAACAACCACCTTCCGCTTGAAAATTTATTTTTGATGCCAAAAAGTTATACATTTCTCAAAATCTGAAGTTTTAACAAACACACTTTATGTATTCTAGTGTCAGATCTTGAATTTTTGTGAGCATTCGGTGTGCAAAAATATGAATCAGCAAATGACGTAATTTATTTACTGCGTACCTGAGGTCAAATTGTTCCATAAAAAAATCGGACGTATTCTTTCTTACGGAACAGAAAATATGCGCTCACGTCGCGTGTTTGTACACGATGCCAGATGGTGCACGTAGTTTTAGAGAAAGCATATTCAATCCGTGNTATGCGCTCACGTCGCGTGTTTGTACACGATGCCAGATGGTGCACGTAGTTTTAGAGAAAGCATATTCAATCCGTGACGGAGCATACTACAGAGTTTCGAACCAACAACCTAACGAACAGCTGACAGCAGATAATATAACACATGCGGAACTTGGCGTATGCTTCCATTGTAGGCGGTTTACCAATTTCGGAGGCTTCGATCGACGGCACTATTTCTTCGCTCCTTCTTTTGATGCATGGCCAACATCATTTCGACAAGAGCTAAATAAGAAGTCTGAAAGTCAGGCCTGTTGAATGACCCGGACACTGTCATGTATGTTGAAGAAATACTTCCAACGAAGAGCCAACTGATAAATGAAGGTAATACAACAGTGAGCGATTGTTCGTGCTCCTACAATAATGCCGGACCGGAAACACGTGTTGCGACTCATGATGCCTTCAAGTTCGCACACATCGAACGTTCTCGTAACAAAAGCCAATCATTTTCCTACTGAAAATAACTGCTTTAGGTAACAGCTGTATTTGCGCGATGTCAGAGAACGTGTAATTTTACATATGACTTTTTTACGTGTTCATCTACAGGATGATTCACGAGGAGTTACCGCCACCCACAGCGCTTATTCCTTACTTAATTTGGACCAAAATATGTAGTATACACGTGGGTCCTATTCACGATATTTACAGAGGAATTCGAAACATTTGAAAAATTACGAATAACACAATAACCCTTTCGGAATTAAATGCAGTGATGTATTATCAGACCGTGTTGTTTACTGAGCATCACAATTGCGTCTGGCAAGCTTACAAAAGCTGTTAAAAATTGTTTCCGTCTACTTCCGTACACTTGGCCGCGCGCTTATGAACCACACGTGTTGCTCTACGTAGCTGCACGCGGCTGTCTTTGATTTCTGTAGCGGCACGCATGATACGCGCATGTAGTTCCTCACGTGTTTGTGCAGTCCTTCCTTCATCCATCCCCATACGCAATAATCTAGGCTTTTCCAATTTGTCTGATTGCGCTGCAAATGTTGGTAATAGGACCCACATTTATACGACATATTTTTGCTCCATGTAAGAAATAAGTCCTATGAGTGGCGGTAACTCCTTGTGAATCATCCTTTATAGAATAACTTTAATTTAATCCTTGTAACCACGCCAGATGTCTTTCTGCACCGGAATGACCAACAGTCTGACAAGATATTGTCCGTTCATGGTTACATCCAGCTTTTCTCAAGCCCTGCTACAGTTGTACTTCCAGGATATCCCTCCGTCTCATGCAAACAAAGCTTAACCNCATCCAGCTTTTCTCAAGCCCTGCTACAGTTGTACTTCCAGGATATCCCTCCGTCTCATGCAAACAAAGCTTAACCGAGTCTAGAAAATTATACCAAAAGGACAGTGCACCGCATTCACGTGCACTCAGTGTAATTATAATTTATATAAGAACTATTTCTTACTATGCATTACCAATACACCTATTGTCTCTCTATTTTAATCCACAGTAATTATAAATGATATATTACAATTTATAGATAACATATGAATAAAAACTAAATTTAACAAAACAAAAAGGTACTTTTATGTTAACGCAAGTATAAAATGCTTATATATATATATATATATATATATATATATTACATATTTAGGAGACAAACACACGCGCCATACATAGGGTGATTTTTTAAAGGTACAATATTTTGTTTGATAGATGTATAAGCTAATTCAACCCAATGGATGCTGTTCAGCTATCACATAACCTGCTGTTAATTCTATCGTCATATCGGCGTAATTTCGATGTAATTTACAAAAATATTGTAATGGAATAAGGCAAAGTAATAAATACCACGAAATTTCACAGTGAACGAAATGCACTTCCGAAAGGAGAAAACTAAAGAGAGTTGCAGATAGGAAGTGCTTGGTTTGAATCTACACGGTAATAATGCCTACTGGAAAAAAAAACAATATTTTGATAAAAGGCAGCCAACACAAGAGTTGTTTTATTATTTTTATTTGTACAATAATTGATTTATCTCTGCAATGAAATTTGGTGCTCTTGTCAACAATTGTTTCCTCATGAGCCGTGTGTGTGCGTCTCTAAAGTTAATTCTGTGTAGTTAAATAGTTATATATTTAAGGGAGCAAAGAAATGTGCTCCAACCAAAATTTACGTTCGTATTTATTTCCTTTTTTCCGATTAAGTAAGGTTGTTGCCACAAATACGTGTTTTCCACAATATTTCGGGAATACGTAGCTGGGGAAGACGTAAGCGGAACGCCAATTGCGAACACTGTCGAAAAGAAACCTTGGAAGGGGGTTTTAAAAAAAAGACGACACAGCACTTGTGACGTTCTAGCAGGGCGATCAGCTGACCAGTTGGTGTACCCAGTGGTGTGTAAGGGAAAGGACATGGATAGGGAGAGGAGCGTAGAAAATGGTGGGGGAAGGAGTCCCGAAGAGAAAGGCAAGGCAGAATGACACGTAGCTGTTACCAGAACCGGTCAAATCCCAATGTGTTGGGCAGGTCGGGTCGCGAGGAGAAAAAGAGACAGCGAGAGAGAGAGATAGAGAGAGAGAGAGAGAGAGGTCGTTGTGTGTGTTTCTCGGGAAGAGGTGCTGTGCTGTGTCGTGTATGTGTGTGGGATGGGCAGAGCACGAGGTTTCTCACACGATGGTGCCTAACCCCACCCCCCCCCCACCGGTGGGGAGGAGCGGAGTGCAGCAGGAAGCCACTGCGTGACTCGCCACCGAGTTATCTCGTCGTGGTTTGTTCCGCGTCGCCGATCCGGCTAACGAGAGTACCTCTCTTTCTCTTTCTCTCTCAATCTCTTCCTCGTGTTCCGGCATACGCCTCCAAAGAAACACGTGGACGCATTCATCAAGCTCGACGCTGCAGATTGGGGGCTTAGCTGATCACTGATACGATTGCATTATTTGTGTATTTATTTTAACTTTTTCTAATTAAAACCTTTCCTTTCTCTTCTTCAGACGCCAAGCTTATCACACTCAGCATGACCAAAAAACTGCACGCTATTTCAGAGTTCTGCTCATGCATATGGTTCGCGATTTACTGAGCGTTTTGAGGTAAAATTTTGAATAATGTCCTCTCTGTTACTGTTTACAGAGTGTTTCGCAAAACGTGGACCCTCTTCATCTGACAGGAAACCGTTGAATAAAAAAAACTTTTATAATAATATATACATGTTGCCTATTTATATTTTGTTCCCAAGTTATAGCCTGTGTGTACTGCAATAATGTAGTGCTGCATATCGTTATAGGATGTACTCAAAATGTCCACCTTCTGCCTGAATGCACGCCTGCAGTAGTCGTGTTGTATACTGTAGTATTGTTTCAAAAATACCAGATGTTTGTCGAATACGTCGACAGCCTTGTTGGATACGCTGCCTAAGTGTTTCGATGTTGAGATCGGCTGTTGCATACGCAGGGGTTTTCAAGTGGCCCCACGAATAAAAATGTAATTGATTATGTCTGGAGAACGTGCAGGCCAGCCAATAGGCCATGCACGACCTACCCATTTTTTTTTTNAAAAATGTAATTGATTATGTCTGGAGAACGTGCAGGCCAGCCAATAGGCCATGCACGACCTACCCATTTTTTTTTTCGGAAATCCGAAATCATCAGCATATCCTAGACCTCGTCGATAAGAACAGCCCAAACTTCACCACTANTTTTTTTTTTCGGAAATCCGAAATCATCAGCATATCCTAGACCTCGTCGATAAGAACAGCCCAAACTTCACCACTATTATATTTCCATGAAATACTAGAAAAGTCACGAATGCGTTAGCTTTCAGAT
The DNA here is from genome assembly GCA_002778355.1 of Clitarchus hookeri. Classification (NCBI taxonomy): domain Eukaryota; kingdom Metazoa; phylum Arthropoda; class Insecta; order Phasmatodea; family Phasmatidae; genus Clitarchus; species Clitarchus hookeri. Next base: position 46,741 of record NQII01003790.1, on the reverse strand, counting down.
TATTTCTAACAATAAGAAATTATAAATTATTTTCTGAGATGTATTTGCTTGTGAAAACAAACGATGCTTGGTGCTATGAAGTTGGGAATCTGAAAGAAGTTTCCAAAAATCTATTTCGACAGCGTAAGCGAATAGTTTCATTAAATAGTTGGTCTGAAATTTTCATTTTAGTAAGTTATGTGTAGTTTTAAACGACCTGTAGGCTAGACTGCACGATCCTGTGTATTTACGAGCCTCAGCTTTCTGTCCATTGGCTGTTGCGTCATAGTTTAGCCAGTTTTACCAGGTGGCACGGGATTCGGTGCTTGTTTCCTTACAGGTGTCTTATTGGCTCAGAGTTAACCTGGGCGTGTCTACTAAACTGTCATCGGATTGTGAATTGTGAACATAAAATAAATGTAGATGTGTTTGAAGTCTAGTTTGTCCCAAAATTAATTCGCGAATTTTTCCAGTCCATAGTTACGTGTTCTTCAGAAACAAAATTATTTTCTCTTGGTGATATGTCCAAAACGAGAAGCCAGATGTTAGTGGAGCGGAGTGGAGAGATGTGGCCTGCTCTTAACATCGAAACCTTGAGAGCCTATGAGGGTGAAACGAGGTGAGCACGGAGCAGCGCCATAATGCAAGGGCGGGGGAGAAAAGGAGATCCCCGAGAAAACCCGCTGACCAGCGGCATCGTCTGGCAAGATTCCCACATGAGAACATTAGGGGGCGACCCCACTGTGAATCGAGTCCTACTCGCCTAGGTGGTAGGAGAGTAGTCTATCCACTACACCACCGTGGCCCCCAGATGTTAGTTTTGAAGAAATCACTGAATGCAATTATAAGAGAATGGTTGGTTGCAATTTCTGCTATTCTAAATCACGAGTTGATTTGATCGGCTGAGTTATGAGGCAGTTGGGTCGGTGGCGGAATGCCTGTGGGAAGGCGTAATTCTAACCAGGTTTCAGATGGTTTCCGAGTGGGAACTGCGACGCCGTTACTTACGCAAATATACGAGAGGCCGCGGCATACCTGCGGTTGCGGCTAATTTGCTTATCAAAGGTCGCCCCGCAGACCGTTCATTGGCTCCCCTTCCATTAACCGCAACCAATCAGAGGCGAAGGGGTCATACGATCGGGGCGCCCGAAGATGCACGCCGGGCCTTCATAGCAATGCTGCCAAGTCTACTGATCGGGGCCGCGGAGGTGTAGTGGTTAGACTACTCGCCTCCCATCAAGGTGAACCGGGTTCGATTCCCGGCGGGGTCACTCCCGGATTTTCGCATGTGGTAATCGTGCCGGACTAAACTGCTGGTTGGCGGGTTTTCTCGGGAATCTCCCTTTTCCCTTTCCCTTTCATTCCGGCGCTGCTCCTTACTCACCTCGCTTCACCCTCATCGGCTTTCAAGTCCTCGATGCTAAGAGCGGCCCAAATCTCTTGACTCACTCACTCAAGTGTACTGATCTGTCAAACGATCTGATTTTACATTCTCGATACTAAGCTAATTCTACTGATCTTTCAATTGAGTCTGCTTACTTTCTCCTCATATTCTATAAAAAAAAGAGAGTGCAATTTGCTTACGCTACTCATCGCAAGTAACAATGAACAGATGTTGGCCGCAACATTATTTTGCCTGTTGGCGGTCTATTTGGACGGAAGAAGGGAAACTTAATTAATTCTCATTTAGTTTTTTCTCGCCCTCCTCACCGCACGTTCACCAATGCTGCAGACTTCCGTGAAAACGCTCTAGCTCAATATAAATTACATATTCCCACCCTCCGCACTCATTTATATGCCTCAATAATATAATGGTGAACGTTAGCACACCTCTATTTATGAATGGCTGACGGCAACGTCTTTGGACACGCAGCACGTTTTTCACTGGTTGCAAAAATTACACTAGACACATGTACAGTTCACATCAAGATATTACACGTGTGCAGCACTTCGGCTCACAAATTAATGCGTGACCGAACGGGTTAAATTAATGCCCATGTCGGCTGTCGCAAACGTTAAGAGTTTGAAGTATTTAAAGATTATACTGAGTGACTTTTCCGACAAATATTGCTGCCCTTTTCTTATTAAGGACAGAAGAGTGGAAATTATTTGTTTCAGGGTTTCAGCTCAACATATAACCACCCCCCCTCCCCATTAATCTTCCCGGCGGCCCCGCCAAAGGTTAGTTGATAGAACAGTAACGATTTACTGTGTGAATCGAAGCACGGACGGGATCATTTACATCGTCCCAGTGTTGCCAAACGTAGCCGAATTGGGCTGTAAGTACCCTAATCTGAAGATACGTAGCTAGTAGCAGAATGTGTGTAGGCTTATGCCAAGCGTAGCGAAATTGAAGTTCGATCCAGTGACCATTTCTTTTACGTACGTACTCATATGCAATATTTATTTTCTCTCTTCTGCAAAGAAATACATCACTAACACCGCGGATTTTCAACTTAAAATACTATCATCACTCTGATTATTTCGTAGGAAGACGTTTTTGACAGTAAGGTAACCCAATATGCCAATGTTTTGAACAATAACCAACTTGAATTTCTTCTTTTGGCGTATCATATCAATAATGCGTGAGTGCGCGATTTGTAAATGAGTGCTAAGTATATACTTTAATCATAGGAATTATTACTATATTTTGAATAGTGGTGTGCAAATTATTCAGGTGTGTAGCGTAGCGTAATTTCGTTATTTATAGCCGAATTTTCGGACGCATTTAAACGACTTGCTGGTTTTTTAGGCTGGCAAAATTGCTGCTTCCTACAGTGGTTTCGGTAATGTATCATACAACGATGTAAAGGCTGTTCACGATATAGTGAGCACTTTTGAAATCAACATTCGGAAAATATCACAGCCCCTACCTGCATATATTTTAACGGAAGCACTGGGTGGCATGTGCTCAGTAAAGTTGGTAACGACGGAGGGAAAGTAGTTTCGTGTTTTAACATTAAATGAAAAAAGTGATTTGTAAATATTTGGGATAACTGAAATTTTAAGAATTAGCAGATTTGTGAAAAATTTACTTTCGCAACACTGTTACAGTTTCACTTGACCGACGTATGAATAANTTTAAGAATTAGCAGATTTGTGAAAAATTTACTTTCGCAACACTGTTACAGTTTCACTTGACCGACGTATGAATAAAGTGATGAGGCCCATGGACATGTTAATTTTACATATGGCGGAAGAATACACAATGTTCCTACACGTAGTCTAGATCTTAATCAGGGTTTTCAAAAGTGCTCAATTCACCGTGAACAGCCCATACACGGTTAAGCCCTACAGCAGTGACAGTGTTGAGCAAGAAGCTTTATTACACCGAATTTGAGTGATGCAGCTTCACAAAAAAATCTGCTGAAATTCTAGTGAATGCTTGCTTGAACATATGGGTACTTTTTTTAGAATTTAACCTGGCAACACTGCTTCGTAGAGCTTCGGCGCGGAGATGGGCCCGTCCCTCCACGCACGAAACGAACAGTCCGACCGCAAATTACCGGCACTTNGTAGAGCTTCGGCGCGGAGATGGGCCCGTCCCTCCACGCACGAAACGAACAGTCCGACCGCAAATTACCGGCACTTTGTGGGCGAACTGCGGTTTTCACGCGAGCCCGGGCTTGAAAAACAATGGCGGCGATTTACGTCTCGGCGGCTGAAGAGCAAGCGGGATGGAAGTAGGTGAAAATTGCAGGCCTGGAAGGCGCGACGCTGTAATTTCCGCAGCCCCTCCAGGCTGGCTCGCCATGACGAGCTTGATTAAGCTTGATTAAGCATTCTTTAATAACGTGCAGGTGCTGACCTTCGGACGTTCATCCCTCGTGGAGTGGAGAGACTCGGGCGGCTCTTAAAACCGAGGTCTTGAGAGCCGATCGAGGTGAGCTTGGAGCAGCGCCGGAATGCAAGGGCGGGGGGAAAAGGGAGATCCCCGAGAAAACCCCGACGACGAGCGGCATCGTCCGGCACGATTCCCGCGTACGAAAATCCGGGAGCGACCCCGCCAGAAATCGAACACGGTTCGCCTACGTGGGAGGCGAGTAGTCTGACCACTACGCCACCGCGGCCCCATTATTCCTCCGTGCTGACTCGCGTACTTGTGTGCGGTAATAAGTCCTGGGGCCAACCCCGGTAGAAGTAGCGTGGTTTCCGATGGAGCATTCCACACTTCTGTACGATGTGCAGAAACCCGTTGGGAAAGTATTGTACACACAACCAAAATTGTCAGGAAAGTAAGACTTATGTTGCATGTGAAATAAGACTGCATATGTTTCGTAGCACAGTAAAATGATGTCCTAGAATTTACGTATTTAAATATTTTAAAAAATATATTTAATCAAAGCCTACGCGTATTTTCATTCTTGATGCCTCAGAAAGCACATTTTGCGAGAGTACTTAGAATGGCTGTATGCAAAAGCTATTGATACTAGTGTTTTACAAATATGTTTAATAGTCAGATATAAAAATTACAGCTTTCGTGACTAAAATTAATGTACACAAAACTAATTATTAAATAATTTTGTATACAAGATTGCTAATTTTATTAAAGACAACCAGAGTGATTATTCAGAAAATCTTGCTTGATTATCGTTTCCTTGCAAAATGTGTTTTTGAAAGCATCCAGAAATAGACTAAGAATGGCGTTTCTTTCACTGATTTTTCCAACATTTAAATATGTAAACAGTATCAAAATATTTTACAGTTTCACAAAATATATGCATTTTTCTTTCATATATAANCAACATTTAAATATGTAAACAGTATCAAAATATTTTACAGTTTCACAAAATATATGCATTTTTCTTTCATATATAACAAAAACAGTACTTTTACGACAATTTTGGCAATGAGTTCTGCATGTCGTACAATCTGATGCAGTGGCTCTATTGGAAGATTTTCTGTTTCTCTTTTCAGTTTAAAGTCACGACAAAGCAGTGTGTGGGGATTCTTTACGTATCGGTAAATCTATAATGATAGTCCTCTTATATAGTTTCAAACTTCCTTGTGGCGGTTCTGGTGAGTCCGAAATGAGATCAAGCCATTCTGCCAATATGAATTTTCTGAGAGTATCCTGCTTTTCGTTAAAAAAATTTTAATGGCACTTAACATCTAGAACTTTAGCGTAGCAGCGAAGGAATGAAAGGGTGGCGGTGACGAGAGCAATCAGAGAAAATTCTGCCGCCTGTAGCAACGTCCGCCACGTTTCCGAGACGCGAAAAACGGACATGAATCTCTACCGGGAATCGAATCCAAATCNGCCTGTAGCAACGTCCGCCACGTTTCCGAGACGCGAAAAACGGACATGAATCTCTACCGGGAATCGAATCCAAATCGCCTGAATGGGAGGTGCGCTACCCGGGAAAGCACAGTAACTAAAATACCAACTGAACATTTACAAATTTTGAAGGAAATATATCTGGAAACCTTCCCCACTACTGCGATTCTAAACCATCAACTTTTAAGTTTATATTACTGTCCCAGTGCTTTGAAAACTAAAGCTAGCCATTTTCGCAGATTCTCCTCTCTCGGTGGACCTTTTTCGTATGTATGCTGTTCGATGATACTGCTATTCAGACGTTGCGCTCACTTGACATACTAGGTATGCATATACTGGAGCCTNATGTATGCTGTTCGATGATACTGCTATTCAGACGTTGCGCTCACTTGACATACTAGGTATGCATATACTGGAGCCTCTTGGCCTTCCTACTTTTATATTTGTACGTAGCGCTCTTAGTCAGATGGCCATCCCGCGCTACGACCGCCCAGTCGGCGAGGAAGAGGGATCACGCCCTCTCATCGCAGGTGTCCCAGATAAGCACTTGAAGTAACCATATCCAAAGCCCCAACGTGATTCACAAGTATGACCAAAGACACACCCTACCACAAGGTTCTGAGACCCTCGCCCTCAGATACCAAGCGAGTGGTCTTGCCAGATTTCTCTATCCATACCCCTAGTGTCTCTCCAGGACACAACCGGAGCGGGTTGCCACTCACCGCCCGGTCTTTCTTTGAGAGGGGGATGCCCTCCAGACCTCCTCCAGCATACGGAGTTAACCACTGCCAGCACGAGTCCAACCTCTAGTGACTTGACGAGAAGACCCGACCGGAAATAGTGCAAGGGTGACAAATATTTGAGCATCAAGCTAGTGAGCACGTCTTTCTGTAATCAAGGGGTGGCGTCTCACCTTTTAACATTTCTGTGCACAGTCCTAAGACCTGACGGCCAACAGCACACAGTATTACATTACTGACTTCCCTCCCCTGATTATTCATTATATTACTCCCCCATTGCAGCGTTTATCCTTGTCAACAACGCACAGTATGACTATTGACGGACGGTTAGTAAGAATACCATGACTTAGCTATTTACAGCCTTGTCCTAGATGACACTAAAGAGCTAAATTTATTGACCATTCGGCTATAAGGGAACTATGAATTTCATAATCACTATTTTTATAAAATCAAGTTATTCTAATTGTGCGTTTATCAGTTCTGTTCTTTTTTTTTCAGACGAAATTATCACCTACCTACCCAGGCCTATACCATAACCAGTCTATGATCATTTACGTCAAGATACACTAGGATAAGTTAAAACGTCTAGGTTAGTTAGTTTATAAAGCAGTAATGTTCTACAGTGCAGTATTTCGTTTCCGAATTATTAATGATTTCAAAATAAATGGTTTGCAAAACAACACGAAATACTTTTCTCTGAACTTGTGAAATGCGTGCAACTTAAACCACGATTCAGTGAATATGTTTCGAAAATCGTCACTTTAAGACATTTTAAGGGTTCCGCCTGCTTGCAGTTATTTTGCGTGTTATGAGACCATACGCGTGAGCTGTTAAGGCCGATATTTCCTCACTCGCCACTTGCGTCCGCTCAACTGACGTGCCGTCTTTCCGTCGACGACTCAAATAAACGTGACTTTGAGCGGTGCAACTACATACATGTGGCACGCTAATAAAGGTATTATGTGTGTCTATGAAGACAACTGAAACCGAGCCTTTAAACACCCGTTTAGCCATTTTCACGCCCATAACATTTTGTTACGCGCTCGTGCCTTTTNAACTGAAACCGAGCCTTTAAACACCCGTTTAGCCATTTTCACGCCCATAACATTTTGTTACGCGCTCGTGCCTTTTTCCGCGCGAGCGAGTGGAAGTGAAGGGCAGAGTATACATACATAAACCATTCACGGTTACTTCACACTTTTTNAACTGAAACCGAGCCTTTAAACACCCGTTTAGCCATTTTCACGCCCATAACATTTTGTTACGCGCTCGTGCCTTTTCCGCGCGAGCGAGTGGAAGTGAAGGGCAGAGTATACATACATAAACCATTCACGGTTACTTCACACTTTTTNCGCGCGAGCGAGTGGAAGTGAAGGGCAGAGTATACATACATAAACCATTCACGGTTACTTCACACTTTTTTGAAGCACTACTTAAGTTCTACTTCCAGGATATTCATCCTCCACGTGCAAACTAAGGTTAAATAAGTCTATAAAATTACACCAAAGGGCAACGCACCGACTTCGTGCGTACTCAGTTGTAATAATGTTTTNAGGTTAAATAAGTCTATAAAATTACACCAAAGGGCAACGCACCGACTTCGTGCGTACTCAGTTGTAATAATGTTTTGTATGAGAACTATTTATTACTACATTCTGCCGACACACATGTTTTCTCACTGTTTTTATACCTAATTATTATTAATTAAATATTATAAATTATAAATAAAATATGGGTAAAAATTCCATTTAACTTAAACATAAAATTATTTTATGTAAACAGGGGTATAAAACGCTTGTAATAAATGGTATATTAAAAAAATCACTAAACACGTCATACATGGGGTGATTTTTCAAAGGTATGATTTAAAAAGTGTGAAGAAACCGCCAATAGACTATAGTTAGATGATTTATGGACGCGAGCGCTTTCAGTTGCAACCGGAGACGCGGTGGTTTTTCACAAAGGAATGTTTACAAAGCGTACCTGTTATGCCTATCAGGGCACGTGCCGCCCCCGACGTGTCTCTCAGCAATACTCGGGACGCCGCGAACCTTCCAGGTGAAGGCCAGCGGTTGTATAAAGCGCCTCGGGCCTCCTAGCCGGCAGTTGTTGAATGGATGAATTTCAGCGATAGACGACTAGCGAGAAGAGAAGCGCGCGGCGAGAGAAGTGACCAGCGGGAAGGAAACCTGCGGCTGCGATCATCAGAGCAGTGAAGAGTACGACGGCATGCTGGACTATTGGACTGAATGCGTGAGTGAAAGACATTACTAATGATGGCAACAGATAGACTGAACATGTTGATGATGAGTATGAGTTAATTGACAATCACCAAACATAGACATAAAGAAAGTCATTAATTAGATTTGAAATATACATTAAATATTGCGCTCACTGCGAAATAAAAAGAGTAATACTGGATATAGATAATTTAGTGGTGTAAATAAAAGGCGTGTGAATAAATTATAAATTTAATTTAATTCTGTTATTTTTATTAAGATCTCTATCACGTATGAACTCAGATACGTCATTCAGGCGTCCATGTAAGTTGGTGAATGAAATTGAATCTTGTCTTTGGACATGAAACGTGTCTTAAACGGTTTTCGTGTTGAGACACCACTACGAAATATATATTTAAAAAAATTTAATCACGGGTTTTACATCAAACATCTGCAATGCGCTTCATGCGCCAATTAGGCGCAGCACTTTTGGGGACTCCCTAGTAAAATCAGTGTTTATGAGACGTGTTTGGTTCTTTCCTAAATATCTCATGTTTCACAGACGTATTTTACTTGTGTTAACATGAAAGTATATAATTTTTTGGTTAAATTGAACTATTTCTTTTATCCTATCTATAAATTATAATATACTTTTTATAATTAATGTGAATAAAAACAGGGAGAAAAAATGTATGTTGGTAAATACCTAGTAAGAAATAGTTCTTGCGCAAAATATCATTACACTGAGTGCGCACGAATGAGGTGCGTTGTCCTTTTGGCGTAATTTTCTAGACCTAGTTAAGAGTAGTCTGCATGAGGTGGAGGAATATCCTGGAAGTAGAATTAAAGCAGAGATTCAGGAAAGTTGGAAGTAAATGCGAATGGACTGCATACGACGCATATCAGAGAATAAATTTTCTAAGAATACAAATTTTTTCCACGAAAGGAGAAAAAAAATTATCTACAGCTACCACTTGTTAAAATGTGTTTTTTTNCTAAGAATACAAATTTTTTCCACGAAAGGAGAAAAAAAATTATCTACAGCTACCACTTGTTAAAATGTGTTTTTTTTTTAAATGTCTTTTTGAGGCTTTTCTGCGCAATTTATTTAATGGATAGGAGAAAAATACAATGTCTTCAGTNCTAAGAATACAAATTTTTTCCACGAAAGGAGAAAAAAAATTATCTACAGCTACCACTTGTTAAAATGTGTTTTTTTAAATGTCTTTTTGAGGCTTTTCTGCGCAATTTATTTAATGGATAGGAGAAAAATACAATGTCTTCAGTTNTTTTTTTAAATGTCTTTTTGAGGCTTTTCTGCGCAATTTATTTAATGGATAGGAGAAAAATACAATGTCTTCAGTTCAATCCATTGATTTAAATGGCGTGTATTAATATCTTACTATTACAAAGCTTGTTTGCGAGAAATTTAGCTTCCGGCGTGAGGACCGATCGCAATGCTTCCTTATGACCAGATTTGACCTTGAGGCGTAGAAAAATCTGTAAAGCACAATATCTGAACAAATTATTGTTCGTGTGAAATGTCTAAAGTAGCAAACTTCGAAGAGAGCGGACTGCACAAGCTGCTGTGGATCAGGCCAGGGGGGCAGCGAGACTTTCTTGATGGCGACTCGGACCTGCTCAAGGCCAAGTGGCGACGATAAAGCGTATTCGGAATCGATAACGAGACACACTTTTCGATAGCAGGACTCGTTATGGACCTGTTCGCCGCCGCTATTAAAGCCAACCGCGATTAGTAGCTATTTCTCGTGGACGTCCTGATCGCGGGTCGACGAAGTCAGCGGCTGCGATTTAACATACAGAGAGATAAGGCGGCTGCTAAACGAGCGGTAAGCACTCAGTCCTCTCCACAAATTTTTTATCGTCTATAAATTAGAATCGCAATTTCGGCGAGCGCGGAAGTGTTGTTTCTCACTGATCACACACGAGAACACGCTGGAACAAGTTTGAGCAACATTGTTTTAATTAACTATTGTACACGATAATTTTCAGGTTGGCAGTATAAAATATCAGAAATCATTGTTGAAGGTATTTGGCAAATATATGATGCGCTATTACATTATTGCTGTTGGACAATTTTGGTTAGTAGTCTATTTTAATAATGTTAATGTCGGAAACCCTTAACTTTATACTACGTGCCATAGTTTTTGTGTTGCAAATAAAACTTCTAAACAACTTAAAAAAACGAGCAATGGCAAGATGAAAAAAAAATTACTTTCANTTTTTGTGTTGCAAATAAAACTTCTAAACAACTTAAAAAAACGAGCAATGGCAAGATGAAAAAAAAATTACTTTCAGTTATTTTTTTTTAGCAATTTTCACTCTTTTTTATGAAAAAATTAATTTCGGATAGCTTACGAAGTAGTTACGTAAATGCTCCTCGAAATAATACAATATTGTAAGTGGAAAATACAAGTATNTTTCGGATAGCTTACGAAGTAGTTACGTAAATGCTCCTCGAAATAATACAATATTGTAAGTGGAAAATACAAGTATTTTATACACAAATTTCAACTGTCCTTGTACTCGAAAATTACCCGCTGCATTTTTTCACTCAAGCAACGTATCCTTAGCTGAGATACGAACAAGTGGCGTCACCCTTTTTTTTTTTTTTTTTGCTTTCAGAAGGTATTTCAGTACTTAAATATATTCATTGGAGCTTCTGTTTGAGAGGTTGTCCGTCTGTCGACTGTAATTCTTTGCGAAACAATCGCAAGTTGCTCAGATTAATGCCTCACGTTAACACATACACGCACTTATGCACTTAAAGTTTTCCCATGTGAAGGGGGCCGCGGTGGTGTAGTGATTAGACTACTCGCCTCCCACCAAGGCCAACCAGGTTCGATTCTCGGCGGGTACGCCCCAGGATTTTCGCATGTGGAAATCGTGTCCGGACGACGCCGCTGGTTGGCGGGTTTTCTCGGGATCTCCCGTTTCCTCCGTCTTTCCATTCCGGCGCTGCTCCATACCCACCTAGCTTCACCCTCATTGGCTCTCAAGACCTCGATGTTAAGGGCCACCCACATCTCTTCACTCACTCGACCAAGTGAAGTATGTACTTTTTTCCTTTCAGTTTTAACAACTAGTTAAGACTTCTATTCCTCGTTACTTGTTTTGTGGGCGAGGGAGTTATACTTTATTATTTGTTGTTTCTCTCCACACCTTCATAAACAATCGTGAAAGTATTTGAACGCTTCCCATTGACGTGCTGGGAAGAGAATTTTTCTGCTCTGGTTTTTTTTTNTAAACAATCGTGAAAGTATTTGAACGCTTCCCATTGACGTGCTGGGAAGAGAATTTTTCTGCTCTGGTTTTTTTTTAGCGACTACAGTAGTTTCTGTAACCTACTTTGAAGAGACGTGCGTGAAGGTGTCCAGACAGAGACTTAATGCGTGTTTTATTTCCTTCCAGGTAGACGTAAGGGGCGGTGCAGTTTCACCGTTTCCGGTGATTCAAAAGACATGGGACAGCATTCCGTCACAACGCCAGACCGTCCTCTCCGTTCGTAGGTGCATTTTACAGTAATTTTGTGTTGTTGTTTTTTAAACATCGTATTGCTGCACCACTTTCNCCTCTCCGTTCGTAGGTGCATTTTACAGTAATTTTGTGTTGTTGTTTTTTAAACATCGTATTGCTGCACCACTTTCATTCGAGAGGAGTAAATGCGTTTTATTGCTTGTGTTTTTATCTTAATTTTACGTGACTAAATGTATCCGTGAGCGATTTTAAGTGAAAATCTGAAACATCCGAGTAAGCTGTTAAAGCGTGTCAACTGAGGAAGTGTCCAAATTTAGTATGACGTGAATTTGTCTACTCGCCCTTGGCCCCTTTGTATGTAATGATCCGTGTCCCCAACTTGGCAAAGTGATCTTTTGTGGATTAGGACACACTTNGCCCTTGGCCCCTTTGTATGTAATGATCCGTGTCCCCAACTTGGCAAAGTGATCTTTTGTGGATTAGGACACACTTTCTCGTTTTCACATCGATTTACATTCTCTAGAACTTTACTCTATGCGAGTTTAACGTATCTTTGTGGAAGCAGCGTNTCTCGTTTTCACATCGATTTACATTCTCTAGAACTTTACTCTATGCGAGTTTAACGTATCTTTGTGGAAGCAGCGTGTGTATTCCACGGCCGTGCAAGGTTGTAAACACGGACAAATGTAATTCTTCAAACAGCAGAGAATCGAAAACCAACCAAGGGTCCGAGAAGGGTATGTGCTGTGTCATCTTCACTGANTTTCCCACCTTTGCACCGACAAGCACGGCATTAAAATACCTATCGAAACAGGTTTTGGTGTTAAATATCGGTTGTACTTTAAACACCAAAACCGGGCGGTAACAACTGTTCAATACCCATGGTAACCAGCTTCGAGTTTCCACTCTTCTGGACGAAGGCAAGTAAGGGCTGTCAGATCTTGGGATGGGAGGCTAAATAAAGAGATAATTTTAATAAATTCTCGTCTCACATTTTAAAGTTAATACAAATTTTTATAATGCATTATATGTTTGTAGTTATGTCTAACTGAATCAAAAATGTAAGTAAATAAACAGAAAAAGGCTACAAACCTAAGAGTTTAAGATAAAATGCTATATTTCCGATCGATGTTTCCGGGCAAAAAAATAAAAATCTGGTGATTTTNAACCTAAGAGTTTAAGATAAAATGCTATATTTCCGATCGATGTTTCCGGGCAAAAAAATAAAAATCTGGTGATTTTAATGGGAATGTCTCTACGGAAGTTCAGAAAAAAACAAGTCTTGTTAGTCTCTCTCGCCCCGCTCTTGTTTTATGATATATGATCTACCAATGGGGTCGCTTTCAGGTTTTCGCACGTGGGAATCGTGTCGGACGATGCCGCTGGTCGGCGGGATTTCTCGGGGGATCTCCATACTCCCCCGTCCTTGCATTCCGGCGCTGCTCCATTTCCATCTAGTCTCACTCTCATCGGCTCTCATGATCCCGTTGTTAAGAGCCGCCAGGATATTTCCGCTCCAGATATATAACCAACCTATTACATGGTAAGTGGCGAACCACACAGTTGAGAATTTTTGGCGGGTAAGTGAGTCACTACTCTAACTGCAACACGCTCCTGGTATGTGGACTGTCTAGGAAAGTGCCTCCTTATTCGCCAACTATCGTGGGTTAGTTTAAATTACAGAAATATTTGTATGTAAAGGATTGGATTAGAAAAAGGCTCTTATTAACGTCCCCCCGGTGTTCTNGTTTAAATTACAGAAATATTTGTATGTAAAGGATTGGATTAGAAAAAGGCTCTTATTAACGTCCCCCCGGTGTTCTGCCTGAATGCTTATCATGGGACGTTTTACAAATTAACGTATGACCTAACTTAAAATAACAGCCATGCCTTGTCGAGGATTCGAACACGGAACCTCCCGCGCCCCAGACCGGCGGCGCGGAAGCCACGGAAGGTCGTCTTGTATGTAAAGGCAATAGCAGGTCGCGCCACCGTGCTGTTACGTCTTAGAAGTGATCATACCTGTATCAGCTGTGCTCTGGCGTTGCGTGAGAGTGTGCTGTTCATCAAATACTATTGCTTTTTTAAAAATGAAAAATTTATTTATCTTTAAATGCGAGGTAGACGTTCTCAAGGTTGACTATTTTATCATATTATTTAAGTATTAAGGAGGAAATAATTAAAAATACCATATAAACATGGAAAAATATTTCAAACNTATTTTATCATATTATTTAAGTATTAAGGAGGAAATAATTAAAAATACCATATAAACATGGAAAAATATTTCAAACAAATTTTATTCTATGGTACCTATAGCATGCAATTTTTGTAAATTACGCTCTTTTCTGATAAAAAATTGTCTGTGGGAAATTTCAATATTTTTTTCTGGAACTTGATAAAAAATTTTTTAAGCTAGAAATTACTTTCTGCAGACTCTTGCAACTCGTACAATGGCATTCATAATAATTCNTATTTTATCATATTATTTAAGTATTAAGGAGGAAATAATTAAAAATACCATATAAACATGGAAAAATATTTCAAACTAATTTTATTCTATGGTACCTATAGCATGCAATTTTTGTAAATTACGCTCTTTTCTGATAAAATATTGTCTGTGGGAAATTTCAATATTTTTTTCTGCAACTCGATAAAAAATTTTTTAAGCTAGAAATTACTTTCTGCAGACTCTTGCAACTCGTACAATGGCATTCATAATAATTCANGATAAAAAATTTTTTAAGCTAGAAATTACTTTCTGCAGACTCTTGCAACTCGTACAATGGCATTCATAATAATTCATAAAATAAATCAACAGGAAATATGTAAATAACAATTGTAACGTAGAGAATCTTTCGATGTGTATTATTACATTTTTTATAGTTAGTAAAAGGAAAAAAAATATTTTCTGCATAATCGAAAATCGTCTTGAAAAATTTCTGTGCCGCGTTTTTTTTAAACTTGTTTTATTAGAACCAATTTTACAATTTTAATAAAAATAATTATTGCACTATACCATAGTGTCGATGCTGAAAGTTAAAAAAAAAAACTATATATTAGGAGGAGATTTAACACCTTATGGGAGAGCAATGAAGGGAATGAAAATAAATGTTCTGTTTGTGAAGAATCCTCTAATGATCATTCAAGATCCTTAAGTTATGTTCTACACGTATAGCACATTACATGTTTTTGGAATTAACATGAATTAACTGCCTGAAAAAATGTATGAAGATGAATCAAATAAACTTTTGAGAAACAAAGTAAATGAGTTATACGAATATAAATTTTTCATATTTTTCGCAAAAATCTCAGAATTTAATCGAATTAATACGTTAGGCTACATATTACAATAATGGTTCATGTAATTAGAATGGCACGAAGAATATTTTCTGGGAATTTTTCATGCGGTTCGCCTGTATTTCAATTTTAATTTTTCTGATAAAATTCAAAGTCAAAATACTTAAAAGTTCAAACCCCCTACAACAGCTGAACCAAGTATAAGATTTAAAATGAGTTGCTACATGCCAATTTTACGACTTGATCAACTTTAAGCTGAATGCAAACATTGTGATGATAAAAATTTTCGAAATTCTTATATAAAAAAAAGTTAAAATTATTATTTCTACGGAAGGAAAACACTGGGAATGTTGCTTTGCAAATCAGTTATTTTTATAAAGTGTCAACTGTCATGTTACGAATCAATAAAATATCCTCCAAATCCAGACAAAAAAAATCTGGCTCTTGAGTTGTCATAACACGTTCAGTCAACGTGTCCACGACCAACCGTGGACACGTTGCACATGAATGATATTTATGACACGTGCGGTACACAGCAAGGTATCAGTGCCCTGTCTTCCTTACGGCTGATCAAACTCTTTGACATGAGTGGCTGGCGCTAATATCATCGAGCACGCGCACGTTGTTCACTGGCTGCAAGACAAAAGCTGCACGTAAGTACAGGACATACCGAAAAGTCAAAGGCTGCCCACAGGTTAAGTGAGCACTTTTTAAATCAGCGTGAGGGAAAAAAAAAATTAAATTCCTCTTCACCTCTCCTACCAGCGTGTATTTTAACGGGCACACTGCCAGGCATACGCCCAGTAAAGTTGATAACGAAGGAGAGAAATAAGTTCCATATTTTAAGGGCTCTCTGCCTACCAAATATGCAGTCAAAGAGTTGAAACGGGGAATAAACGTCAAATAAATTCCTTCTCAATGCATCCATATTTAAAGATAACAGTTTCAAACAAGTAATCTATATGTCATTTCATAAGGAATACTACACGTAAAAAAATCTTGTCAATTTTTTTGATGAGTACTATTTTTTTTTNTCTATATGTCATTTCATAAGGAATACTACACGTAAAAAAATCTTGTCAATTTTTTTGATGAGTACTATTTTTTTTTTTTTGTTAATTAACATTAAAATTTACAGCTTTCAAATAATGACTAAAAAATATTTTTGTTTTTTAATTCCNATTTTTTTTTGTTAATTAACATTAAAATTTACAGCTTTCAAATAATGACTAAAAAATATTTTTGTTTTTTAATTCCTTAACATGGCAGTGTGTTCTGAGGAAGTTGCGTTGAGTATTTTTTCGTTTGAAATAGTTATCTTTAAAAGTCATGCTCCGAGAAGGAATTTCTTTATCACTGATTCTCCATTTAAACTCCGTGGCTACAGGCTTGGTATGAAGAGCATTTAACGTTGAGTTAAAAGTGCTATAGGCTGTTCATAGTAAAGTGAGCACTTTTTAGGCCCTAGTTATTTTTTGCTTTCAGTCATATATTTATCCTTTAACCATTTTTTAAAAATAAATATTGTAATGTAAGTAATAAACAGAGTGTGTATATTACACCACACTCGAAAGTTAACGTCTAATGATAAAATATAATTTTTTATTTCCTATCATTTCAAATAGGAGGGCTTTCAGAAGTGATCACTTTACCGTGAATATCCTATANAATATAATTTTTTATTTCCTATCATTTCAAATAGGAGGGCTTTCAGAAGTGATCACTTTACCGTGAATATCCTATACGTAAACATTTGCGAATAGTGAAATTATTTATTTTGCTTTCTTTTTGTAAATGCAAGTAACGTGTGAAAATTATCGAATTTGTAAAACATTGATTTTTCTAATATTTCGACAGTTTAATTCGNGTAAATGCAAGTAACGTGTGAAAATTATCGAATTTGTAAAACATTGATTTTTCTAATATTTCGACAGTTTAATTCGACCGACGCATGAATAAAGTGATCAGGCCCACGGCAATGTTAATTATATAGATCGCGGAAGAATACGCAACGTGTAGATTTTGAGCAGGTCTTTCGAAAAGTTCTCAGTGTATCGTGAACAGCGCATACGTAGAGACCGGGAAAAATCGCGAGTTCAATTACCTGCAGGCTAGACTCCACAGTCTTATGTACAAATATGCCGACATCAACTGCACATTGGTTGCTTGCCGTCACAGCGGAAGGCGACGATTGGACCAGCATTCTCCAGGAAGTGTCAAATACGGCGTGGGCCAATGGTTTAAGTTGTTTAAACGCATGCGTTTTGAATTCTAGCTTGTCCTGAAATGAATCCGCGAATTCTTCAGGTCTCTACCCGTACGTGATCAGAACACTTGGGAACTCGGGAAGTTGACGCGTGTGACCGAGCGGGTCAAATCCTTCGCTGGACCGGGCGAAGGCAAGACGGTCTTCCGGGCTGCCCGGCGCCGCGGAGGTCTGTGTCTGTTACAAAATCGAGAAAGTTCGGCTTGACGCACGGGGCAGCGGCAGAAAAAACTTTCACGCGAACCTTTCTTTTTTATTTNCAAAATCGAGAAAGTTCGGCTTGACGCACGGGGCAGCGGCAGAAAAAACTTTCACGCGAACCTTTCTTTTTTATTTTTTTTATTTCTTCTCAACATTTATCTGCATCGGACACCAGTCCGAGCTGCCTTTGCCTGTTTGTCAAACGCACACGTAACTCGGCGGCCTTGTCTGGCCACAACTAATTGCGCCTTCCACCAGTGTTGCCAGGCCCCCTCCGAGATGGAAATTCCCATATCAGTGTCAAAATTTCCCACGTTTTTTTCCCAAGCTGTTCTTTTAAACCAATAGGATAAATCAAAATACTCGGAAATAAAAATTAATACTACATAAACTGTTGTATGAATTCTAAGAAAAATGTGTCACTAATATTTATTTGCTATATCAGCGACGTGTGGTGAACTGTTGCAAGGTAAGCTGTGTATTTCTCTGCGCTATACCTAATCGTTTGCTAGTTTACACTTCGACCAATTAAACGTAGTAGTGCCTTTGACGTCACAGCACGTGAGTAAAGAATGCCTCACCGCACTCTTGTGTGTGGCCGCAGTGCATTCAGCTTCTCCCGGCTCCACTCTGGTTACTGGTTCCTGCCGCGTGGAGCGTGTACAGCACTAAGAAAAAACCAGCTTACCTTGCAACATTTCACCACACGCCACTGTACTACATAGGGAGGATTTGGGACTCCAAACCATAAGGCAGAATGGCAGCCAACACTGTAAAAGATAAAGATTTATCATCAGTATTAATATCTTGCAAATGTTTCAGACCAAATTATTTTATCACTGGACAATTTTTTACACTGAAAAAAAAAATACTTTTTGCCTGCTGCAAAATCTTTTGTTAGTATACACTCACACAAATTATTTTGTGGTCAACACAGAATTTTTTAGTTGACACCACTAAACATGTGTTGGCTCTAGAAATTAATTTTGTGGTGGCTACAAAATATTTTGTGCTCACCACCTAATTATTTGACTGCGTGTATACGAACAAAACATTTTGTAGCAGCCACAAAGTATTTTTTTTAGTGCAAGTTTAAAAGTGCAATTCAAATTAAATATTGAGAAACTTATTCAGCACAGATTTCTGAAATCCAGCCGTTAAAGACGGCGATGAAAAACCATTTCAGCAAAATACCGTGCTAAAATTTCCCACGTATTTGTTGGCTTTTTAAAAAATTTCCCTTTTCCCGCACTTGAAAAAAAAAAATTACTTGGCTTTCCCATTTGCCGTGGGAAATTTTCCTCAACCTGGCAACACTGCCTTTCACACACGCAACCGCAGACCTCATGTCACTATTCGAAATGTCTGGGGAGGGAGTGACTAAGGAGGGGGGGGGGGCAGAGATAATTTCGTCGAGTGCGTGATCCCCCATATTCGAGACAGACGCACGTTTCACCGTATCGCTTAAGGCGACCCGTGAGTTTTTCTTTTCTTTTATGATTGCTTGATTACTCCCTGATGGCTGAATAATTGAACGGTGCTCGGGAGAAAAGAATTGGCCCCCGCCAAGACCATTCCTTGCCAACTTTAGGCATCCGTGCCACCTGTTGGTTGAATCTTAAGTGCCTTTTATTACGCCGGATAGCAATTCATTAGCGCTACGTGTAATTTTAAAATTACGTCGGTCAACTTTTGTCTCTCGTGTTATGACTTGGCTCAGTAGTTCTTACCAATTGAGTAATTATTTCCATGTTCAATCAAATGCTGAAAACAGTGTCGGAATCTCTCGTACAAAACCGATAAATAAATTGTACTTCATTACTTATTTGTTAAGAGCTGTTCACAGTTAATTGAGCACTTTTGAAATCAACCTTTGAAAAATGTTACTGCTACCACCTGCGTGTACTTTCCATGGGCACACTGGCATGCGCTCAGTAATGTTGGTTACCCCGGAGGGAAAATAGTTCCATGTCTTGACACTGAATTAAAACTGTTAGGTTAACATTCGTGCATCCAGAAATTATTTCTTTCAATTACTGTTTTTCAATGCATATACGTGTAGAGTAAAACACCTACTTTTATAATAATTTCACAGTTTCACTATATCGGCGGATGAATAAAGTGATCAGACCAACGACAGTGTTAATTTAACATATGGCGGAAAAGAACAGAATGTGCATACAACTAGATCTAGGGCAAAATTTTCGACAGCGCTCAGTTTACCGTGAGCCACATATACTTCAAATAATGCGTGATTATATTCACACGTGTTTCAGTAGAGTTAAGGAGTGTCAAACAGTTCGTGCGATTCATAAATCCGAAAGTGCAAAACGCCAAGTCCCGACATCTGCATACCATAAGATATTGCGGCCTTCGCAAAGAACACGAGCCGAGAAAATTCATTAAGGGGACCTGATATTTTCGCGATCTGATTTCGTGACTAGATACACAGCACACAATAAATCTCTTGACCTTTTGTATTATGGGCACGATTGCTGAACACATGAATTTTTAACACGTTAATCTGCGCGTCGATCAACGAAATAAAACAAACCCTTCAAAATACATATATTTAATAATTTTGAATCAATTCGTACATTAGTTTTCCGTTGCTTTGCATAGCATTAAAAACAATTGTAAAATACATTTTTTTAAATTAATCACTTTCCTTTAGAATTTTCATGAAAGCTCGTATTTATTTTGAAGACATCATCTCCAAACCCATCTGATTTGCTGTAAGGATGTAATCGTCTCTAGGTAAATGGAAAAGAAAATTTTGGCATAGGCCTACGTAGGGCCGTTTATATATTATTTATGTGTCTGAGCAAAGCAATGGTTTGAGTTCCCTAGATTGGTAGATTGGAGAAGAGGTTACCTACCCAACCATTCCGAGAAACAAAATTTTGAATCGCCAGTAAAATAAAATCTTTAGAATAAAAAATTACATGTAGCGCGTAATAATAAACCAAAGATTTTAAACAACATGAGCATTGAGAAATGCAAACATCTCATCATACACCGGAGAGCCAAAAAAACTGGTATAGTCGTGCGTATGCAAATAACAGAGGTATGGAACCAATCAGAGTGAGGCCATGTGGTCGGCAGCGCCTATATAAAACAACAAGCGTCTGGCAAAGTTGCTAGATCAGTTATTGCTGTTACAATGGCAGGTTATCAAAATTTAAGTGAGTTTGAACGTGGTGTTATAGTCGGCGCACGAGAGACGGGACATAGCATCTCCGAGGTAGCGATAAAATTTGGATTTTCGCGTACGACCATTTCACGAGTGTACCGTGAATATCGGGAATCCGGGAAAACATCAAATCTTCGACATCGCTGCGGCCAGAAAAAGATCGTGAAAGAACGGGACAAACGCCGACTGACGAGAATCATTAAACCTGACAGACGTGCAACCCTTTCTCAAATTGGCGCAGTTTGCATTGCCTGCTGAATACCTTCAGACATTAGTCGAGTTTATGCCACGTCGTCTTGCGGTACTTCTGCGTCCTCGCGGGGGCCCTACATGATATTAGGCAGGTGTACCAGTTTTTTTGGCTCTTCAGTGTATAAACAATTGTATATAATAGACAACCCATTCAGTATGAGTTAATGAATTATATGGTATATTTACTTTTCTACTCACTTCGTGAGTTAATTTAAACAATTAACGTTATATATTTTTTTAGTCACACAATGTGGCTACTAGTTTTTTGCGTACTTGCTCGGCGGGCCCATTACGGTATTGTGCGTACGACATAAGCATACTGTAGATACATACCTGACCGCGATGTTAAAGAAGATACAGCTTCAAGTCAACTGCCACTCACATTAATAGACGAGCTCCAGGGTCATGAGGATACTGCTTTTCACATCTGAAAGTAACAACACACTGTGAACAGGTTTTCGTAATGAAGTTTATGCACACCTGCTAACCAAATACGCACCCATCAGAACTCAGAGAAAGTACATTTTATTCACATTCTGAGAACAATTTTTACTCATATTACACTTGCGTACTTCTCATGTCGGCATTTTTAAATCCTTTACATATTGGTACGTATTATTACTAGGCTACGCGGAACAACAAAATCACAATAAATCCAAGACAACAGAAAAATTTAAAGGTTTTCTTTCAGAAGTCATGTTAATTTTTTCATGTTTTTGACAATATATACATTTATTTACGGATTTATGAAATATTTATTAAATAAATTGCTGGCTTTCACTACTGTGAACTTGAATACGATATGCGAACGCTAATCATGGGTGCTAGATTGATTGCACATGATGATGATAATCTAAAATTATTTAATGGTTTAATCAAGTATTTCATTAGAAATTAGTTAGCGAAACTAGGTCGTGTTTCGCAAATCTTACCTAGCTAAAAAAAAAATTCAAAATAATTAGTATTGTGAATTTTATATGTGGTTTTAGGGTGGAAAAATATCGGTGTCTGGATAACAACATCAGTGAGCCAGATTCTCCATATCCTATTGCCACCCTCAAATTTCCATAAATTAGGGTCCGAGTAATTTTTGCAATAATTAAAATAAAAATGCTAAAACGTATTCTGGGATAGACAGCCTCGTGGCATATTCCAGTTAAGTTGCGTGTCAAAAATATTACCCATTCAATTTCTCATTATGCACAATTTGTTCACGCAAATGAATAATGTAAAGTAATCTTGTATTTTAATGACGCGTAAGTTTTTTTTTACGTATTTGTTTTCCCAGTAAATATGCCAGTTTTTTTTTTAATACACTTAACGCGCTTTCTATCAGGGGTCCCTAGCGAGCCCGCCATGCTCGGCCGGTTGGTTCTACACGCGCCGAGAGAACGGACGCGCGACGTACCGCTAACTTCAGTATGGCCAACGGCAAAAAAAAAAAGTCATAAATGGTTAAGTGTGCCGGCTGTAGTTGTAAACACGCGGAGGTCACGCAGAGTTGACGGGCAGCTGCCAGCTCCTCTGCTCTGCCCACGCAGTGGCAGAATTCCTGAATACGTAAACCTGTTTCCTTGCACCAACAATGCGCAAGCGTTTGTCGGTTAACTCCGGATGCTGTGCTAAGGCTCGGATGCTGTGCTACGGCTTTCTCAAGGTTATAGTCCATTTACGGTTTCTTCGGATGTTTTAAAACAAACATTTGAAAAATCACCCTAGGAGTGAAATGTTAACCTGTTTTTTTTAATATCTTTTATACAACAAGAATACGAGTATAACACTGATTAACTTTAAAGGCATTTTTTTTAATAAATGAAACTTCACCTTAGTATCTTCTATAACTTGTAACATTAATTTATTATTCAATACGAATTAAAAGCAGTTAGAGCAGCTGTTGGAAACTGCTGGTAAGGAATAGTTAACAGTTAAAATTATTTTAATAAGTTTTTCAGTATGCTATTTGTAAATTATACGTTGCTTATTGAAATATTTAAATGTATAGGTAGTCCTGACGGAAAAATATTTTATTGTTAAAGTTGGAAACATCAGCGCAAAATACGGTGCGTAGGCCCTAGTGCATGGTGTTTTTTTTCTCGACCGAGCAAGAAACTACCGGTGGAGCGGAGTTTGTCACCCTCTCTGTCTCTCTCTATCAATCTATCTCTCTCTCTCTCTCTCTCGCTCGCTTCTGGAAGTTTCCCACCGCTGGTAGAAGCAGGAAATTTATACATGTTTTCAATTTTAGCATATTTCATACTTATTACAGTAAAAATAATGATTCTTGAATTTGTAATTTACAACTGAAAAGAGATTTTAATGTTTCAATACTTATTATATTATGTTTAGACGTGATGGCGGGAGGGTTACAAATCCAAGGTTGGCAGACGTGGTGAGTGACAAGACATGATGACATGGCGTATTGCTGATGCTAAACGAAACGTTTATTTTTCTGGCTGCAAAAATACTTTAAATTACCACATAAAGTTTGTAGACGTGTTTTTTACACCTACCTAGGCAAGTTACGACATTGTGATAAAACTGTGTTTCCATGGCAGTAATAAATATACTGTAACGTGTGTCGTTAACCGCTGCATGTGAAAGGGCGTAACTGCTTTGTGGTCGTTAAACTGGCCCAGTGCGTGTGTGATTGTACATATTGTATGTGCGAAATTTATACTTTTTAACCGTGAACTATTTTTATGACGAAGTTAATTACACGTCTGTTTATTTATCACAACGTAACTTTGCCCTAGGTGTTTGAAACACAATTGTGTAACGTGCTTATGTTTTTGTGATCTGAATGTTTGCCACACTCCCAAGAAATTACTTAGCTCAGCCAGAAACTTTAAAATGAGTAATGAAATAAACCTAGTAAAAACTAATTACCAATGCAAAGAAATGAGCGGAATGAAAGTTACGGTACGCCTATTTGTGTGCATTTTCACCACTATTTTTTAAGTTTGTCGCTGCTGCGTACAAAAAATTTGCGACACGAGTTGCGTGTTTGCATTTACTGTCTTTTTCGGTGAACTGGTTGCCCCTTCGTTTTAATATTTATTCCAAACTAAGGCCGTCCTTTTAACGAAATAACCCAAACACACATCAATAACAAGAAGTTTAATACTACAGTTCTTTCCCCACCGTTGTAACAGGGTTAAGCACAGTCGCGGAAAAATATTAACGTGTATTATATGTAATGTGCTATGTCCTGTATAACAGATATGTTAACAATTAAAAACTAACCGTAAAAAACTATCGTCAATACAATGTTAAGGAGTCATAAAGCTGGCCTGAATATGGTTATAGGCCTAAATTGTAAATATTCGTATGTAATGGTTTTAGAAAAAAAAATTACAGAATTCTTTGAACAGCTGTAAACAGTAAACAATGCATTTGACAGTTAAAACGTATAAGTCACATGGTAGTGTTTATGTTTACGTGTAGCGGAAGGACACGCAATTGGTAGAGACCTGAAGGATTCGCGGACTCATTTTGAGACAAGCCAGAATTCAAAACAAGGTGTGTTTATATTACTTCAGTAATTGGTTCACACGGTGTTTCACACCTCCTGGAGAACGCTGGCCCAATCGTCGCCTTCCACCGTGACAGCAGACAACCAATGTGCAGTTAATATCGGCATATTTGTACATAAGACTGTAGAGTCTAGCCAGCAGGTCATTGAACTCACGAATTTTTCAGGTCTCTAGTAATTGGTAACCAAAAGTAGTAATTTAGCAGAGCTTAAGAAAAGTGTGAAGTAACCGTGACTGGATTATAACTGAGTACGTTTGAAAGCTCTGCTCAGTTTGGACTAGGGCTGTGCAATGTGGCCGTATATCGATCACGAAACAATATTTCCGAAATATCGAAACTGACGTGTTCTAGTCTAACAGTGTAGATAAATACATCGCATTCGCGATAGTATCGATATGCAAAATTAGAGTTGTAATGTGATATGCGAAGTTGGCGTTATTAGATGTTGGAGATATGCGATATTTTTTATATCAATATAACTTACATTTACGAGATCTGTATTTGCGATACTATCAATATATAGGTTATTCACGGTAAAGTGAGCACTTTTTGAAGCCCCCTCATTTGGAATAATAGTCAATAAATATATTTTATTGTAGCAAGGACGTTAAATTTCGAGTCCGGTGAAATACATAATCTGCGTTTAATACTTACAATGCAATATTTATTTTTAAAATTGGTGGGAGGATATAAAAAATGACTGATAGGAACAAAGTAACTAAGGCCTCAAAAGTGCTCACTTTACCGTGAACCGCCTATAAGAGATATTTTCGATATATCGCTAATGATGTTTAGTACTTTCTGGAAGCCATATATTGCACAGATTCCCACATGATCAACATGCTTCCAAACGACATAGTGAATAGTCGATGCCTCGCAGACCTACTTCTGGCATCAATGCTTCTTTAAAATTAGACTGGCACATGGAAACGGTGGTATAACGTTTACAGGATGATCTATTCCGTCACTGTAACGCCGTGACTAGTAACACGATTGAAATAAACACACACTCGCGTTCGATAGGGTACGCGATTGAGATGCATGACCTTGCGTTGGCGCCACGCATGCGCGGGGCGTGGTCGGGGGCTTGCCACGACTGGTTGTGATTTCGGGCGTGGGCGAACATTTCCGGTCAGCATATCTCACAATTCCGACGCGCTAGAGGGCTGATTTTGGTGCCAAACGAAATATCTCGTCCATATGTGTCGAGTAAAGCTACAAAAAGCAAAGTATCGATTTCGTTACTTTCATTTCATTGCCATATACAAAATAAATTATTAACCGCTAATACAGATGTATCCACGTAAAAAAAACCCACGGCTATATCCACGACACAGATTTCTTAGCCCAATTTTGTATCCTTCATGGTTTCGCTAAAGTTCACTTTAACTTTGCCGATGATTTGTTTTACAATAAACTTGTGTCTATCAAGAGTGAAGTTCTTAAAAACATAACTACGTTACATTTACGCCAATTATTAACCAAAAAGAATATAAAAAGTATAACAAAGTTTTAAGTAACAACCACCTGTTGCGTTTTAAATGAGACGACATTATATATTGTAGGCCTATATAAAACAGCACAGAAAAAATGTACCGTAGGTTTACAAGCATTTCACAGACAAACTGGTATAATTCAGACAGAGCAATGGTTCACAGCAAGCTATGCAGTCTTTACAAGCAATGCTGAATTACCGCACAATTCTTTCTTACTACGTAGACTTGGAATTTTGAAGTGCGGTTTTGGAAAATATTCGAAAGAATCAAGTCTGGGGTACAGTATGTCAGGTAATTCGCGGATACGGACTGCACCACACGAATCTGTGGTCAAAACTAAGTAGAAAATATTATTTGGTAAATAGCTTTAAGCCCTTAAGTTTACGAGAAAAACGACATGAAAGGTCCAAAAACCACTGTCGACAACACTTGTTTCGTTTGTCACAGCCAATGAACTGTACGCTATATGCTCGGCTACAGTTATGTGAACCAATTATAACGCAGACCAGTAAGACAGTTTGCGAATCAAGTACACACACGTAAGATCATTGGTCACTGAGCTTCGAAGTGTGCAGTGCAGGCCGAAAATTACATACACTTGCGTGATATTCGCAACTGTGTACACTGTGTTAGAATGGGATATTAATAATTCAGATAATTTAGCAACATTTATTAAACAATTTAACCAATATCAATTAAAGCTTATATGCTAATAATATTCATTAAAAGCATCAAATTTCTTACAAAGACCCTCTTTTAGCCGTTTTTTTTTTTCGAATATGGTGCATGGTGATAAAATGTTACGTGTACGCCATATCTCGGGAACGAAACAATTATTTCCCAACAAATGTATCATATAAGTGGTTCTTAGTATACCATGTAAACCTACGTGATTAAAAAGGATCAGATTTTCTTTTCAAAATGGCGGCAATATAAATAATTGTATAGATAAAGTGATCGTATGTATTAAATAATTTGACAAAAATTCAACTAAACTTTCTATGCTTACAATATATACTAGAAGCATATGTACAGAGCCTTGTTTAAGGCCTTTCTGTACAATAGCACCAAAAGAGATAATACTGGGTTTTTTTTTTTTTTTTTTTTGCCATATCACGGGAACCAGAGAACCAATTTACACCAAATTCTGCTCACATTTAGAGTTACAGTGAGACATGTAAACTTACGTGACTTAAGGGCCTCACGCACTTGTTTTCAAAATGACGTTCCTGTAAGTACTTGAGGTTGGTAAACCAGTCTACAAAATTCGTAGACTGTTTACAACCTAAGTTTATGCTCCAAATTCCATCTCCGTAATGCAGATGATTGTACGCTATCTTAAGAACGAGGTATTCTGGGTTCGAGTCCCGGGGTAAGTCACGCATGTATCTGTAAATGTCTCACTAGTATTGCATTTGTTTCTGGTTCCATCTTCAGTGATATAACTGTCAACGAAACGTCGACCCACCTACCACATAAACTTTTAGGAACTCCATCAAAATTATTGGCACCCATGTAGAGGAAAGTAGGCTCATTAGATATATCGATAATTGTTATTATTTTTACGTCCAAAAACAACTAAAACTATGATTTTGACGTGTCATTATGCAGAAAATATGTGGTCTAAAATATTTTTATTCGGGGAAATAGTACTTGTAAGTGAAGTACACAAGTTGAACAGTATTTGCCACAAATATAAAATAATGGATTTTTTTTTGGTGACAAGCACTCTTTAACTATTGTCATCTGAGCAAAGGATTCGAAGAGAAACAAACGAAACGGCGTTTTTCAGGACTGCTTATCAGTAAAATGTCCGTAACTTCAGTCAGTTGGCGACAATGTACACGGATGTAGTAACTTTATAAAACACGTATCATTACTTTTCCTNATCTCCGTAATGCAGATGATTGTACGCTATCTTAAGAACGAGGTATTCTGGGTTCGAGTCCCGGGGTAAGTCACGCGTGCATTTGCAAATGTCCCACTAGTATTGCATTTGTTTCTGGTTCCATCTTCAGTGATATAACTGTCAACGGAACGTCGACCCACCTACCACATAAACTTTTAAGAACTCCATCAAAATTATTTACACCCATGTAGAGGAAAGTAGGCTCATTACATATATCGATAATTGTTATTATTTTTACGTCCAAAAACAACTAAAACTATGATTTTGACGTGTCATTATGCAGAAAACATGTGGTCTAAAATATTTTTATTCGGGGAAATAGTACTTGTAAGTGAAGTACAAAAGTTGAACAGTATTTGCCACAAATATAAAATAATGGATTTTTTTTTTTGGTGACAAGCACTCTTTAACTATTGTCATCTGAGCAAAGGATTCGAAGAGAAACAAACGAAACGGCGTTTTTCAGGACTGCTTATCAGTAAAATTTCCGTAACTTCAGTCAGTTGGCGACAATGTACACGGATGTAGTAACTTTATAAAACACGTATCATTACTTTTCCTNTTCCGTAACTTCAGTCAGTTGGCGACAATGTACACGGATGTAGTAACTTTATAAAACACGTATCATTACTTTTCCTTCCTACAGAACGCAGTGGCTCCAGTAGCAACACAGCGAGATAAATTACGCTAGAGACAAATAATGGATAAGTACAGAGAAGAGAAATTGGAAGGTGGCCCCTTTCTTCAGAAACCACTAATATTCCCAAACGCAGAAACAGGGGCACACTAATAATATAGATCTCTAACGGAACCACTGTAATCGTCGGTTATAGGTTTTCAGAATTGTTATTTCTTGTACAACGTTGCATTCTGCGAACGGACGTTTCAATTATATTTTAGATTATTTGACTGTACACATGCGGCAAAGCTTGGCGTTCATAAAAACACATCCAACTTTTTTTACAAAGAGGGAGAAAAGGAACTTTCAACCAATTAATTCCATATTCGGGAACGGCATCAAGAGCTACGCCAAAGAAAAATGGTTTTCAAGTGTTAACTTTGGAACTACGAATAAGAAGTGCGGCAGGTAAATTCATCAATACTTATGTTAACCTTAAAGTAAGCGAGCTATTGGGCAGTAGGAATTAAGTTGAGCATGCTGGCATGTCCTCAATGTGGTATAAATATAAATTGCTGATTGACTGCAAGCAGGTGCTCAGTTAAGTCAGTGAGCACGTCCTGTTTTATTCATACGAACGAACGCGAGTGCCTGCTCACGTTTTTCAACATTATGACCACCTACTCAACTTCATTAATACGACCCATGGTCCCGAAGTTGTATGCTTGTTACTCATTCTCATTTTACAGGTCGCGGGTTGAAGCAGGGCGGGTTCCTTAAGGCGAATCCCCAGTTAAATTTTTTAAACTCTTCAAGGTCACGTCTATCCATAAGGAAGTATTGCAACAAGCCTTCCCAAGGCTAGTGGAATTTTTCGCAATTTATATCTGTAATAGTATGATATTATTACTCGTGATTAAAGCCAATTGAATAAAATACAGATGCCACTTTGTACTTTTTCCCTTTTCTCTTAAGGAAACTGCGCGTAAAGAGAGAAAAGAATGCTGTTTTTAATTATTTTCACAGTGTTCTTTCTCTTCGAATACATTTAATAGGATGAAATTAAAACCTAGGGGCTGTATGCAATAGTTTGTTACCTTTCCTGGAAAAAAAAAAAATCTTAAGACTATTTTTTTACTGAGATACTAGTATACCCGCAAATACTGATTTTACAGACAACATTTTACCCCTTAAAGATACTTCTCAGCAAATTGTTATTGTAAAATCGGTGTTTGCGAGTTTAGGAGGTACCACAATAAATACACATTCTGAGAACTAAGAACAGATATAAAGTAATTTATCTATGGTTGCCATTTTTTACTTGTACTCCTTTTCGTGGTTAGTAAAATAAAAATTTTACATGATTGGAAACCCCATGTTCATAGCACGACTGGGTGTTTCCTTAACGGGGAACTTTTATCACGGGTGACAGTACTGTACTATTGCACATCAAGTTTGAAAGTAATTCAACCAGAGCGTATGCATGCCGGAGCCTTTTGATATCACGCCACCCTTCTTCCTATTTGACCTACGCGAACTCGTAGCGTTCGGAATGTCTCTACAAAGTCGCCTTAACCCGTCCGGTCACAAGTCAGTTCAAGTGTTCGCGTGAGTTCAAGTTTTGCAATCACGTGAGTTTTTTTTTGTACGCTCTGTGTTTGTGTTCAGAACTTTTCCCGCAACTAGTGAACAACGTGCTCGATGAAACTGGCATTTGGCCGTTCATTTCAAAGACGAGTAGAAAATTACAGTCATCAGGTTGGCAATAAGGAAGACTGCGATCGGCTGCCTTGCTATGTACAGCACCGGTCATATACATATCATCCATGTGCAGCGTGTCCAATGTCGTGGACACGGTGCTTGAACGTGTTGCCGATTCGAAATTTGCTCAGATGTCACCCATTACCTTAAGATTCTCATCAGTCCCGTCACACAAAAATAAATATTTCTTTAAATTTAATAAAATAAGTTTGATGAAATAAGTTTTATTTTTCCCGGTTCTCCTCGCGAAGGCACTGGAACAAACAACGGTCGCGCGACTCTTAGGGAGCTAAATAGGCTGTCATAAATTTTATTGCACTTCCAGCGGGGCTGCCCGCTTGTTGATGTTGCGCAAAGTAAACCTGCTCGCCATGTGCTCGACCCGGGCACATCATTTATACAGTTTTTTTTTTCTCTTCGCAATGCTTAAGTATTTGTTTTACGCCCATACCGTCCGAAGGAGCAGCCTCCCCCCTTTCCCCCTCACCTACCAGGAAAATATATGGCGCCTGCAATAATTGAGCCTAATGCCACGGGAAGGTAGAAATGGCAACCCGGGCAGTGTAATCCCCGGACTTGGCAGGACATTGACGCCAAGCTTAAGGGTGTTCACCATTTTGGAAACACGAATTTCGCCAAAAGATTTCAACGGCGAATTGAATCCGAAAACACTCTGGCTAGAGTACAATTTCGCCTTTGGTTGATTGTAACTGTAAAAGGCCGTTCGCGATAAAGTGAACGCTTCTGAAATCAACCTTAGGGAAAAGTCACTGCTCTTACCTGCACACGTTTTAACGGGCGCACTGGGTGACATGCGTTCAGTAAAGTTGGCAACGATAGAGGGAAACTAGTTCCATATCTTAAAGTCGAATTAAAAGTGTTAGGTAACCATTTGTGATAACTTAAATTTATTTAGCTTTCTCTTTTTTTAATGCATCTACGTGTAAAAATCAGCACATTTTTTTAAATATTTACTTTTCTAATAATTTCACAGTTTCACTTAACCGACGCNACCATTTGTGATAACTTAAATTTATTTAGCTTTCTCTTTTTTTAATGCATCTACGTGTAAAAATCAGCACATTTTTTAAATATTTACTTTTCTAATAATTTCACAGTTTCACTTAACCGACGCATGAGTAAAGTGACAAGGCCCATGGCAGTGTTAATTTTACATAACGCGGAAGAATACACAACGTGCATACAAGCAGGTCTTAAGCAGGGCTTTCAAAAGTGCTCAGTTTACCGTGAACAGCCTCTACGCATCTTGACTGTTAGCCCGCAAATCACAGACGTTCAGTTTCGGAAGTGGTCGAATTCGAGTGGCATGAACGATTAAGAAAACTCCTTCTTGCGAGGACACGTAATCAACGAAATGGTAATTTTCCATAAGGCGTAAAGATACAGAGTGCGCTGGAAAAAAGATCCCATGAAAAGTTTTTTTTCATAAATGTTTGATTAATATTTGAAAACTTATAAAACAATCGCTGTTTCCTTAATGAAAAAAAAATTCTCGCCTAACACTTTATCGTCGCTGAAATTATAAAGAAAACCGATTATCACGAAGGCGTGGACGAGTCATTAAACGTATGTATGTTGCGGGAAATACACGAAGCGAATCGTAGGAGAAATATAAATACAGACTGAAGCTCCCTGTGGTATGTTGGGTACCTGTTAGTAGCTCTAATGTGATCAACAATAAAAATATTTTTGGTCTAATGACGTCAGGGCTACTTATTTTAGACCTTCTGCCTGTCTGCTAACAATTCGTTCCCGAGAATTTTGATTTTAGGGCAAGTGACTTTTGAGACTGCTAAATTTAGAGACCTAATATTTTTGGTCTAGTGATTTTAGGGCTAATTAATTTAAGACTAGTGACTTATAAGACTAGTGAAAGACTAGTGACTTCATGGCTAGTGACTTTTGGGCTAATGACTTTAGGATAACTACATTTTACTTATAAATATAGTAAATATTCGTTTCCAATAATTGGAAATTTAGGGCTTCTGAGTTTAGGGTTATTGCCAACTTTGAGTCCCGCCTAGGCGAACCGGGTTCGATTCTCATCCGGGTCGCTCCCGAATTTCCGTATGTGGGAATCGTACCGGACGATGACGCTGGTCGGCGTGTTTTCTCGGGGATGTGGCAGTTTCCTCCACCCTTTGCATTCCAGCGCTGCTCCATACCCACCTCACTTCACCCTCATCGGCTCTCAAAATCTCGACGTTTAAGAGCCACCCAAATATCTACCCCACCACCGCCAATTTCGAGAGGCGGCCTGGAAATTCAGAACTGGAACTGGTGATTTTAGGGCCAGTTATTTCAGGTTTACCGCCACACGCCCGCGATGACATCCTTCGAAAAAAAAAGGACATCCCCGCATCGGAGACGAAACAGTTTGCAGTCCGCCGCCGCACCTCAAGTTTAATTTTTTTTCGTGTGGTACACCCTCGTGTGTGTGTGTGTGTTCTGCGCCCATGCCGTAAGGAGGCGGGTCTGCCCGGGATATATACGGCGCGGGCAATAATTGAGCCTAATGCCACGAGGGAGCCGGGAGCGAGAAGATATGGCTAAACAGGGTCGGTAATCCCCAACCTGCGCTCCGGATGTAAAAAAAAAAAAGACGCGGGCTTCGTGATGTATCGAGGCTCGTTACAACGTCGCGCTCAGGGAGGGCCTGACTCGGGGTATCGCTCGTCGGGGATAATCCCGGGGTATAAGTGTCAAATTTCCTACCCGAAGTCATCCCCACCTCTCCCCCCTTACCCAGGTGCCATTTGGAAAACCGGAGCTGTCTCGCCGTCGGCCGGGGTGTGATTTATATTCACCTCTTCGCGAGCCCTCCTGGTCGTCAGAAAATTTTCGCGGGTTGACGCCGGCGCCTGGGCGCAACTTAGCGTCGCTGCTCGAAGACGTGCTGGCGATTTCGTGCGCGGGATCGAGAGTTCTCATCACCTTAGACAGTTGAATCGAGCGAAAGTCACTTCTGAAGTGAATACGTCTTTGGAATCAGACCGAGACACGGGGTGCCCCAGGACGGGAATGGTGATGTGGCGTTTGCATGGCGAGTGATTCCGATACTATAATGCAGTGAATAATAAAACTGTTGAAATCAATTGTAACCTCGTTCGATTGGGTATACGATTGCGATGTTGGGCATGGATTGAGCGTTTTATTATGTTTCAAAGTTGTGTTTTATCCCCCGTTACAAGAAAATGCATTGCGATTACTTAATGCGGGCCTTCCGAATATTTCACTTATTATATTACCATGTTGGTTGCTTTCTGTGCGTAAATATTTTTTAAAATTTTTTTTAAGCTGTTGCACGGTGCATTTAAAAACATAAGCATCCGCACATTTATTTTCCACTAAGTTTGTATCTTCATTAATAAAAAGTACTGGTTTCTTGCAATAAGTGAATCAGCAGCAGGAAAATAAAGAACCTATAGTTCCCTATATAATTAGAAGGAGACAGATTTTGCCTACATTTCTTAGTGTTGTTATAACACGTCCTGCCAAAACTTCATTAAGACTATAAATTAAATATGAGGCAAAATAACAGCCATTTAGTTTCATAGTTCATCGACAAGTACAAAGGCTGGAATTGGGGTTTGAACCACATTGTTATCGTATTTAGAGTGAAAAATG
This sequence comes from Clitarchus hookeri, assembly GCA_002778355.1. Classification (NCBI taxonomy): domain Eukaryota; kingdom Metazoa; phylum Arthropoda; class Insecta; order Phasmatodea; family Phasmatidae; genus Clitarchus; species Clitarchus hookeri. The sequence goes on along the minus strand of NQII01003790.1, from coordinate 12,848 downwards.
TTTTGTTACGATAAAAAGTCTTATTTAATCAAATAACGTGCACGTAAATACAAGGTAACAATGTGTGCAATATGAAAATTTGTGTAGTTCCAGAATGAAAACTGAAATTCTGGAAAATCTAGAAAATATTTCACGCCCTTCTCTATACCAACCACGTTCGTTTATAGAACTTACTTGTTTTCGTATATCCCTAAAGGACGGTTACACCAACCGCGCAAGGAGTGTTGTTATGCAAATTTTTTGGGCAACTATCCAGCTCAGTGAATATTGAGACAAGAAAATGTCTTGCTCAAATACGTCCGACAATTTTAATATTATTCCCATAACTTAGGCCAACTTTCCAAAACAAATCGTGATTGGAAAATTGTACGTGGGCACAGATGATTACCCTTTATGTCAAATAAGGAAAGTTCATAAAATAAATCACTTCAAAGTTTACAAAACTTGCGAATTTTCTTATAAAAGCAGCAGGTTTCAATTAATATAGCGTAATTTGATTGACGCCTTAGTTTATATGGCGGGCCGTGTCCTGAATATCGCGTCCCTTAATATTGCACAAAGAAGCCGGTTGTGAATTTATTTTATGCAAATTTTCCTGAAATGCAAATGATCAAAATTGAGTCGCGGGTCCTAGATTCCTTAACGGGCAATAGTTATCTGGTGTGAATAAATTCTTTGGCCTCTTTTCTCTTTGGTCTTGGTCAAACAACACTCTCAAATCGAGAGAGGGAGAAACAGTTCTCCCAGTTTACCGTTTAAATACACAACCTACATCAGGTGGCAGGTTTGCGCAATACAAGTCAGACGAAAATAGGCATGGCACACATTCGCCGATATTAATTGCATTCATGCTGTCGACGGACATTGCAAAACGATTAGAGATTTCTTGACCCTTATCGGCAGCATTACCTTCTGTTCCAGACGTCACTGATTAATCACAATGACATATTTATCTGTAACGACTGAAAGTTGGAGACGCAATAGTTAGTCATTTCAAAGAATCACGCTTAATTCACTCAGTGCTTGGGAAGAAGACAGCGTAGACACCCAACCCTTTATAACGAAATAGCACTTAATAAAAATGCCATAATTTTGATATTGAATAAAAAATTAACAGTTGATTTGAGAAATGCTATTAACTCTCACGGTTGAAGCTTGTAAGCCAGCCAGGTGGTGCAGAGAGAAGGTATCCGAGATGGAGATATGCCGAAACATGCCGTAAACTTTAGTTTTTGTGTCAACAATACATTTATATATGCACAACTGTTTTAAGCACGGTTTTACTCCTTTATCGTACGACCAGATGTTCAACATGTAGTCCTAGGTTGCGAAGAATATGTAAAATTCTCTCGACTAACATGTCAACCACGTAACCACATTAGAGCACTGTTCGGGTGTCACATCGCTGACCACAGCTACAGTATTCTCTGATGATTGTCATGTTCTCGTAAGTGGACACGTAAACAAGTTACATGTTCCCAGGCGAGTACGTGCAAAGACAACTTCACTCCACATGTGCAGCAATTTAAAGCAATGGCCTACTTCGCTCAAGACGCGCGTGGCAATACGACAATACATAAACTCCGCAGTGCACAGGGAACAAGTCATGCGCCGGTTTCGTGCAGACCTGTAGACATTTTTGTAAACTAAATATATTGGTTTTTGAAAAACAAGTTTTCCAACAAGATAGAACCACCTCACACGTAGGCCAAGGGAACGGCAGTTTTAAGGGAACTGTTTCCACATCGGTTGTTGTCAAGAGGTTCTGACTGTCCATATCCACCTCGCAGTCCAGACCTTCCTTCGCAATGGAGGACAGCATTTCGAACATCTCACCTGGTCACTCAATAAAGGGGCAAAACATTGTTTAGAACATATACTGTATANTATATTGGTTTTTGAAAAACAAGTTTTCCAACAAGATAGAACCACCTCACACGTAGGCCAAGGGAACGGCAGTTTTACGGGAACTGTTTCCACATCGGTTGTTATCAAGAGGTTCTGACTGTCCACATCCACCTCGCAGTCCAGACCTTCCTTCGCAATGGAGGACAGCATTTCGAACATCTCACCTGGTCACTCAATAAAGGGGCAAAACATTGTTTAGAACATATACTGTATATATATATATATATGTAAACTAAGTTTACAGCATGTTTCGGCAGATCTACATTTTGATTATCTTTTCCAGCACCACTCTGTACAAGTTGGTATTGCTGAAAACAATACATGATTATGCAAAACTAAATCGTTAATGCTTTGATTAATATCGTGATAGGCCACACACCTGTATCACAAGCCTTACCTCTCCCAGGGGTGAGAAAGAATGCTCATGTCAGCCGATAAGAAATTCCTCGCATAGCAAAAATAACATTACTTTCGGTTAAATTCAGCATTTACAAACAACATTAGCCTGTATCTGTTTACATTTTTTTTTAAATACGGCGTGGAAAACTCTCATATTCGAGATGTTCGCGAGCCTACATGGGAGTAGATACGTACTGCCTTAATTCCCACTCCCCTATGGCTGCACACCGTACCTATAATTAAGGCGACACTACCACGCGCTTCAAGTGCATTATCGCCGGTAAGGGGAACGCTTTCAACTGGCATTCAGTGTTCTCGTCGTGCTGCGTGTACCTATGGTACTTCCAGCGATGAACCTATTATTTTATTGGTGGATAATATGTGGGAAGGTTCAGTGCAGAACCCTTGAGTAGTTTTTGTATGTATCTGACGTGTAGGTATATTATGATGTAGACATCGGATTATATGCACTAACAAAATGCCAAAATGAGCATGCAAATATGCTTTTAAAAAGGCCCAAATATGAACAAAATATGCACAGTAAAAATGACAAAGTTCATTTTAATTTTCGTTTATTTTCTTTAATCAGCAACAATTAAATAATAACAGGCAATAATTCAATCATATAATTTAACAAACTATGTTGAGTACCTATAATGTAGCAAATTAAACTCAATATCACGCATAAGTCTTGTGGCAATACACTATCATCAATTTTTCCAAATTTTATAGAGCAAATTTGTGACGTTTGTCACCTAATATTAATTTGTAAGCCAAAAATGACCTCTCCACATCAGCCGACGTCACTGGACAGAGTTTGAAATTTGGCGCCATTTCCTCAGATATCTCTTTTGGCAGGGTGTGTGATCTGTGCCGTTGGTATAAGCATTAATATTCTTGATTGCTTCAAGACCCGGGTTTTTACGCAGAACAGCGTTTCATTTTTCACGGATCTTTTCCGCTAGTGAATTAGGAAGGGCGTCAGTCTGTTCGATCATTTTCTCCAGTATTTCTAGGGCCTTGAAGAGCGGAAGGTTTATTGTTTCCAATTTCTCTATGGCGTCGGGTATGTTGCTGAAGTGTGTAGTAATGAAGGTGATATTCTGTTTGGGAGGAAGCGTCTTCATATGCTAGCTTGCTTGAATAAATTGCAATGGCCTCTGAACTGTCAAATTGACCAACCACTTGTTTTATGGCCTCAAACTTCTCAGCATAAAACAATACAGCCTTCAAACAGGTACCCCATCGCGTAATTACAGGTTCTGGGGGCAGTTCTAGATTTGGCACCTGCTCTTTGTAAGCTTGTACCCGCGACGGTGCTTTTAGAAATACTTTCTTTGTAGAGGAAATCAATTTATTGACATTCCCGAACTCTTTCCTTATCTCTTCTGCAAGTCGATGAAATCCATGGACCAAACAGGTAATATGCAGTAGTTTGGGATAAAACACTTGCAGAGCTTGACCAGCTTTAACTATATAAGGAGCAGCGTCAGAAACAAAGAGACAGATTTTTTTTCGTCCATAGAGGTATAAGGAAACNCAGCTTTAACTATATAAGGAGCAGCGTCAGAAACAAAGAGACAGATTTTTTTTCGTCCATAGAGGTATAAGGAAACAATGATTTCATGGAATAATTTATGAACCGGGTAAAAGTTGAATGGTTCGTTTTTTCTAGGGCCTTACAGGCAACCAAGTGGGGAGTAGAGGGTTCCTTTGTTAGTTTTCCAACTATCAAATTTGCTATATATCGTCCGCATGAATCTGTTGTTTCATCAGCTGAAATTTAGAGCAAATTGTTCGAAAGATCGGGGCGAATTTCACTTAACACGTCTTCGTAGATACCTGACAGGTAGTTTTTCCTAATCGTAGATTCTTAAGGAACTCTCTGATTTGTGCAATATTTCTTGAGAAATTGCCAGCATACTGGGTTATTCAGTTGCTGAAATGGAATACTGCAACCAATAAACAACTCAAATAAATCTTTATTAAATTCTGTTTTCCTTGTAGAATCCGAAGTAAAAGTTGTTGATGACTTGTTGAAGATTTATTTCTTGCTGCTACGTGGGAAGCAGTATTTACGTGTTGATCAATCTTGATATTTTTTCGGAGAAGGTATACGCTTGTCACAAACCTTGCAGAAAATCACATCGCCAGCAGTTGTAAATTGGCCTGGGTAACGTTTAATCCAAGATTACATTTAACTCTGGGTGTTCTTTTTCACTGGCGGCGTTGTCGTTATTACGGTCGAATCAAAACAAAAGCCAATCGTTCGTAAACAAACACTGAATGTGCAAGTGCGTGGGGCGGTCAGTGGAGAGTGCCGCCCCCTCCTCCCGCGCGGCGCAGCGCGCACAAATAAGCAATATTGGGAAGAAACTATTCAAATATGCAATAACGCTGTAAATATCGCGTTTTATGCAGCTGCATATGCAATTATGCAAATGAATATAATCCGATTTCTACAGAACACTACTGTTGCAGTATTGTGGTTATGCAGTGCTTCATTACGATTGTGCATTTGTCACAATCGGACAACATTTCTATGATACGGTATTCAGATTAGTTGGCGAAGGTAAATACGGCAATTATTTGGCAAAATTTCAACACTGAGNAATTTCTATGATACGGTATTCAGATTAGTTGGCGAAGGTAAATACGGCAATTATTTGGCAAAATTTCAACACTGAGTTTCTGGAGAGTGAAAACTTTCCACTTCAAAGAACACGAAATTAAACACATAAATTCCTCAATGCGTAAGCCATACTATAGTTGCTAAAAATGAAGAGCAACGTCATTTTGAGAAGCAGTTTCTTCTTGTTGCTCCAAAGGAAAACGCATGTCTCGAGACAGCGTATTAATAAATTAATATAATGACTGTAGTCGTTAAATGTGGTTGTTCACATNGGAAAACGCATGTCTCGAGACAGCGTATTAATAAATTAATATAATGACTGTAGTCGTTAAATGTGGTTGTTCACATCCTCAGCACAATACTGCAGGTTAAGATTGTAACTGTTTCTTATGTTAACGCATTTCCGTAGATCTTTTTGCTCCTGGATACAGTTGGCAGATGAAACTGCGAATACTGCGTCGCCCATTGCACCATCGAACACCATAGCTTATAAACCTATAGGCAGTCAACANCAGATGAAACTGCGAATACTGCGTCGCCCATTGCACCATCGAACACCATAGCTTATAAACCTATAGGCAGTCAACAGAGCACTTTAGAAATCAATCTTTGAAAAATGTCATGACCACTACCTGCGTGTATTTTAACAGGAACACTTAAGTGACATGCGCCCAGTAAAGTTGTTAACGATGGAGGGAAAGTAATTCCACGTTGTAACATTGTATTAAAGGTGTTGGATAAACATTTTTAAACACTGAAATTATTTTTTTCGCCTTCTGCTTTTTTTTAATACAGCCAAGTGCAAAATTTGGCAAATCTGCGAAATATTTACTTTTCTAATAATTTCACATTTTCACTCGACTGGCGAACGGAAAAAGTGATCAGGCCCATGGCAATGTTAATTTTACATATGGTGGAATAATACACGGAGCACATAATAGTAGATCTTAATCTGGGCTTTTTAAAGTGCCCAGTTCACCGTGAACGGCCTTTAGAAACATTTGCTGTATGNTAATAGTAGATCTTAATCTGGGCTTTTTAAAGTGCCCAGTTCACCGTGAACGGCCTTTAGAAACATTTGCTGTATGATCTGTGCACGGTTAATTGAGCACCTTTGCAAGCCCTGCTGAGCATCTACTTCCGCCATATGTATACTCGACGTTGTCACTGCGTTCATACGTCAACCAAGTTAAATCGGGGAATTGCTAGAAATGTCAATTTGTTACTGAAACACAGATTTTTATTTTAAAGAATATAAAACAACAAATACTATCTTTAGTGGCTATGAATTTAAACATTACACTCGCAGTTCAACGAAATCCTGAGAATTATATTTATATATTGGTTGGCAACTTTAACTGAAACCCCGAATGTCAGTGTGCAATGTAGTATGTACAAGTATGTAGATGTGTGCAGTGAGATTTTTTTTAACCCATTTGGTAACACGTTATTTTCTGAGTTAAACTGTTTCAATTATGTAATTTTTTGCTATGCGCTGTACACGCGTTCAGCACTTGTCTTGCAACCAGTGAACGACGTGCTGCGTGTTCGAAGATGACAGTGTTAGCCATTCACATTCGAAGAGGTGTGGAAAATCCCACAAATCAGATTAGGCACAAAGGAAGAATGGGTACTTCCTTGCTATGTACAGTACTGGACATGAGTATCATTCGTGTGCAATGTATACACGATGGTGAACACGGTATCAAGGGGTTAAAGACTGATTTCAAAATTACTTACATTTCCGTGAACATCCTTTAGTGATGTGTATTATTTCTTTATACGAGCACGACGCACAGATGTCACCGGACATTGCACGAAAACGTCAACGTTTAAGAAGTTATCACCCTAGCATACATTTGTTGCAATAAATATTGTCACATGTAATGAATAACGGAACGTCGTCCCAATGTACAGTATCGCAAAAGGAGCACGTTTGGTTAGTTGTTACAATTTTTTTTACAGCTCTTAATCAAAGAAACTTTCGAGGAAAACATGCAATTATTGTCTCTCTTCTTATGGTGATGTACCACAAACCCACGAGTTAATTTTTCCTACGAAAGTTTGCACAAGCGCCAGTATTTGATTCTTCTCTCTCTCTCTCTCTCTCTCCGTTGGGAAATGCTCCAACGCAAGGCATTGTGACCGCTTTTAGAGGTTTCACTAGCTTCTCCACCACAAAATGTCTACAAGTTTCAATACAATTGAAGATAAAAATGTATTAATGTATCCAATGTGTTAGACAAGAATACAATCATTTGGGCAAAGGAATAAAATATTAAAATTTTGAAATATTTTGAAAATATGTTAAGTTTTGAAAACACTGAGAGCAACTAAATGCAAGTACGGTATGCCAAAAATATTGTAGGTTATCTAACGAGTAGATTTTTTTGAATTTGTATTTTATTAAATACGATTACAGTCACTACATATGAAGAATCAAACCGACTATTAAAATATGTTCCATGGTGACGTGAAATCTGACACATAATGTGAAACTTGTTCAAAGTGCCATTTACTTTTACTGTTAACTGTTCTTTTTTATATCTCTCAGATATGTTGACTCGTCAGGCTATTTTAAAGGTTTAAAAGCCACAATTCGTTAAAAATATAATAAAATAATTATTACCATTACTTTTAACGTAAAATAACATTTTAAAATTTATATAAAAAAACTTAAAAAAAAACTAATTTCTAAAGCTGCTAAAAACCTGTTTCGCTCAAACCACTCACCGCTTAACGTCGTGGATTTACATATTTGTGTCATCATTTCTTAACGGTGGAATTAATGCCTACACATTTTCTNTCACCGCTTAACGTCGTGGATTTACATATTTGTGTCATCATTTCTTAACGGTGGAATTAATGCCTACACATTTTCTTACATCTGCTAAGAAAATTACATATTTGTGAGTAAGAATTATAAACTTTTGCAAGCCTAAAATTGATTAATTATTAATCTTAAACACATAATATGGTGACTAAGGAAAATATCATAATTTACTAATATTATGACTATGCACAAAATCTTCTAGATTGCTGACAGTTGCGTGTTGTTAGTAATTATGTGGAACGATTTCCAAAGTTACTCTAGATCAGTGTTTTTGAACCCGTTGGTCACGACCCCAGAGGCGTTGCAAAGCCTTGCTCGGGGAGTCACGGTCGCAAGCCAGGTAAAAGAAAAGGGCAAGGGTTAAAGGTCATACACTACAATAAAAAAAACTGCAATTTTAGTGAGAAGACTGTGCCTATTTATTTTTTAATAATTTGTCGAATCGTGGTTCTATTTTTGAGACGCTTATAATCAAATCATTTTATAATTGGAGCTTTTTTCTCTTTTTAGTTCTTATGTTCACCATTGAAGAGACCGTTAGTTCACATGGGTACGAAGTGGCGAATGGCATTAATAATTTCAAAGCGTCCCTTGCTAGCTCTGGATATTTTGGTTTTCTCTTCATCCAGAAAAGTCAATATTTTGCAAATGAAATTCCATTTTAAGCCTGCCTTCAGCAGCCAAATCTATATGATTTTCTTTCATATTCGTGGTTAGATAAGCTAATTGTACTGACTTATCCAAGAAAGGATTTAGAGTCCATCTATGCCCATTGTCAGCTTCAGAGTCCAGTTCTGGAAAGTAACTTAATAGTTTCTCTTCCAAATTATGCATGCTCTGTATCATGCAATGAATGCGAGAACTTACTACCAATGATTGGTCCGTTGCAGTTTCTTCGACAATCTTCTGAACGCAAAGGAAAGACTCATACATCATTTTTTGTAAGGACGTTGACCAATAATCAAATTTGCGAGGAATCCTTTGATTTTATCCTTGGCCGTTAGAATTTTTTCTTATCTTCTCTCCCTTGGAGGCTCATGTTTAAAATATTTAGGTGGTTAAAAAGATCAGCGAGAAATGCTAATTTTAATAACCAAACAGGGTCACAAAAAACCATTCGCATATTCAGATTTAGCATCTTCTAAGAACATTAACAATTCACCTTTTAGTTCCAGAACTCTTGTCAATACCTTTCCTTTGGATAGCCACCTGACCTCTGTATGATAAAGGAGATTTTGGTGCAGCGAACCCATGTCTTCACAAACCATTCTGAACAGTCGAGTTTGCAAGGCTTTACCTTTAATAGAGCTCACAATTTTGATCACCTCTTTAAGCACATCATTTAAATCAGAAGGTAAAACTTTGGCTGCCAGAGCTTGTCGACGAAGAAAGCGGCGTGTCTATGAAACATTTGGCATTATTGATTTTAATTTCGCAACGAGTCCGCTCTTGTTGCCATGCTACAAATGGCGCCATCGCTACAAATGGCGATACATTTTCTCCAATCAATCTCGTAATCGCGAGTGCTTTCTAAAAACATGTCGTACAAACACTGGCCTGTAGTGTTCGCAGGAAGCGCTTTGCAAAATAAAATGTCTTCTGTGATACTTTCATCTGCTTCATAGCGCACAAATACCACAACTTGCGCACAATTTGAAACATCAGTAGATTCGTCAAACTGAAAAGCAAAATGTGGTCTCTTCTTTATTTTTTCGACTTCTTGTTCTCGGATGTCACTGGCCATATAGTTTATTCTGCGTTCAATAGTATTATCAGAAAGTGGTATGCTTTTTAGCTTGTTTGCCTCTTGCATACCATATATACCATATAATTTCAACCATATACAGGGCTGCTGGCAAAATAAGATTCTCTGCAACTGTATGCGGCTTCCCTGCTTTAGCAACTCGGTATGCAACTCTGTAGCTAGCTAATAATGCGTTCTCGTTGACACTGGATAACTAAAAACAGACAACAACAATCAGAAAAACCAAAAAAATAATTGAGTAAAATATTATATATAAAAATATTGTTTTTAATAAACAAATAACAATGCTATTTTATTACCTTAATCATAGTATTTTGCTGCTGGTTAAGGTTTTTCAGTCTTCGTTCAAAGAAATCCAACGGTTTATCAGCTTCCTTGGAATGTTTGGTTGAGAGGTGACGAATAAGCTTTGATGGTTTCATACTCTCACGTGACAATACTTCGCCGCAAAGTATACATTGAGGTTTATTATTCATGACAGTAAATCCATATTTCAAGTAATTGTCGTCACAATGTCTTTTTTTTTTTCCCCGGTTTTGATTAGCTTCCGCTACAGCCACTTGTACCATACGTGGAGGGCTGCGCACATCTTTTGAGAAACTTATCCATTGAACGCTCGCTCGGAGCGAAGAGCAAAAACAATACGATCACGTCTATACTCGTCGGCGCACTCGGGCAACTGGCAACGTAAGAAAGCGTGCGAACGTTCAGGAGGTAGAGAAGGGAGGAGGGGCCGCTGAATATACATTACTACTTGCAGATTGTTGAAACATGGATTTAAGGTACCATCTAAATGTTGTCAACATAAAAAGTAGTACCAACAGAACGATTTGTTGTATTCCTGCATGCAATTGTATTTGCCACTGTGCACATGGTTGCCACAGCAGAGTACTACGTTCCTACTGAAGATAGTACCTACAACAGAACAACTTTAACAAAATCAACCTAACGAAATATTATGTTGCTAGTACTGAGCAGTTATGTATTCGGGTTTGACGGTAGCAGCAACAGAACATTCCGTTATGTTATTACAATCGTAGTTCTTTGTGGGAACAATCCAAATATTGTTCAAGTTGTTCTGTTGGAGGTACTATCTGTTTTGTAGTAAGTAAGCAGCGCCTCTGCTGTAGTAGGCAAATGCAAGCATAGTAAATCTGTACGATTGCAGACAGTAATACAAAACACAGTTCCTTGGCATTACTATATATATTAACAATGTTTTGATGGTAACTTCAACCCATCAGACGGCTGTCCCTGTTTTAAAAGTCTGTACGGTTCCAACANTATTAACAATGTTTTGATGGTAACTTCAACCCATCAGACGGCTGTCCCTGTTTTAAAAGTCTGTACGGTTCCAACACAGTATTTTTTTTTCTCAGTGTTCATGGGTACAAAATGAGCGTACAAGCATGCNTGTTTTAAAAGTCTGTACGGTTCCAACACAGTATTTTTTTTTCTCAGTGTTCATGGGTACAAAATGAGCGTACAAGCATGTACTAAGCAGGGCGTTGAAGAAATGTTCAATTAAAACGCGGACAGCCCACGGCAGCAAGACGGCTTACATCGCGAGCTGGAAGCCAGCTTACAGCGGCTGACTCATCGCCGTCAGCAGACAGGTTTCGGAGATACAGTACACGCCCCAGTAGCTAATCGAAGTCACGCCGACAGATTACTGTCTGGTCCGCTTTCACCGACTCGACTACCGGGTCCACGCACAGCTACTACCGTTCGTGAAACTCTTTCTTTTCTCTCCGTCTTGTTGGCAGCGCCGACACGCACTCGAACACGGCAGGCGATTTCGTCCGAGTGAAACGCTGATCACCGAACATTCAATTAAAAAAGAAATTTAATTATAGGCTGCAGATGGATCACGGAATAAAACTCTTCCGAAATCGGTCTGTAAAAAGAAAAATAGCCCCTCGTTCAACCGTGCGAATTTTATCTTAACCAATGGCTGAGAAAACTAATATATTTATGGCAGGGAATTTTCGCGGCGAAAAGCTATCGGGTGCCCATCGCTGGTGAATCCGAATGTACTTTAGCTGAACATCTCTTTGCTGTTATTACGCCATTAGCTCTTCGGGACAGGTTTTCACCNCCATCGCTGGTGAATCCGAATGTACTTTAGCTGAACATCTCTTTGCTGTTATTACGCCATTAGCTCTTCGGGACAGGCTTTCACATATGCTGTGGTCTACGTAGCAGGAGTGATTTGTCCTCAGTCTTCCAGCAAAATTGCAAATAGTTAAAGTTTATTTGTAGTAGAGTGAGTTTGGCACGCAGATGATGCTACAGAGCATCCCAAGGATGCTATATTTGGTTTAGAAAGGGGCTTTGAGCTAACCGGTTCAGCAACCCCACATGATTGAGCTCATACATAAAAGAAGCTACTCCAAATTGGTGCCTCCATTTGCGTGTGTGCTTTTGTGGGGAGGGGTCGTGTTAATGCCCAAGATGTCTTGGTAGACGTCAGAATTCATCAGTCCATCACGAATAAGATAGAATCTGAACACCAAACGAGAAACAACTGCAGAATTACTACACCACAAAGCCTCACTCTAAACTCTATAGACTCGAGTAAATTCAATTCGCCAGGCATACGCCAGTCCACACACGTCATTTCAGGTGCCAGNCAGGCATACGCCAGTCCACACACGTCATTCCAGGTGCCAAGTGACTTATCGCTACATAAGAATTTCTTTCACTTCTCCGTGTCGCAATGGCAGTGATTGTCTGCGCCACTCGAAACGGCGTCAGCCATTAGTGAGCGTGGTCATTAGCTTGCCTGCAGTGGAGCGACCTTGAAATGCAAGTGACACCATTTCCTTGTTGCAAGTACTGCCGCTGGACTCTGTTCCTGAACTGTGACAGAAGTCCTCTGAAATAGTTTGCATTCCTACCTGACGACTGCTTCGCACAACGCTCCTCATAATTCGCCAGTTCCGTTTAGTTTCTTGGGCCTACCAGAATGATACTTCGGGCCAGTCCTCCTATGGAATTCCCACTTGACAAAGACGTCGCTGACAGTGGTCCGAGTCGGGTTTTACTGCTGAGAATTCCGTCTGACACAGTGTCCGAGTTTAGGGGCCGCTACAGATATGCCCCTTTCAAACGCACACGCTACTCTCCGTTGACTTACACTGAAGAGCCAAAAAACTGGTATAGGGGTGCGTATGCAAATAACAGAGGTATGAAACCAATCAGAGTCACGCGATGTGGTCGGCAGCTAGATCGGTTACTGCTGCTACAATGGCAGGTTATCAAGATTTGACTGAGTTTGAACGTGGTGTTATAGTCGGCGCACGAGAGAT
>NQII01003789.1:213564-228309 GCA_002778355.1 Clitarchus hookeri | reverse complement strand
CCACCACGGACCGTCACACGCCCACTTCGCCATTTTCAACACCCAGCCAATGTAACGTAATTTCGTTGCCATGCAAAAGACCCTAGCCGGCGACGACAACAATGGCTGGCTTAAAACAGTTACCGTACCAACACAACATGGCGCGTGTGTGTCTCTGTGCGTGTGTGCGTGCGGAGAGAGAGAAAGAGAGGAGATGAATAGAGGAAGAGAGTGAGAGATAGAGAGAGAGAGAGATAGCCCGAGCGGGCTTTGTTACACGGCGGAAGAATTAAAAATAAATAACTCCTGGAAAGCCTCCTGGGGCCTCATTTAACTCACAGGCGCGTTCGTTTTGGCTCGCGCGCGCTTGATTCACGAAAATGATTAATTGTCGCGCCTGTGTGCTATGTGTATAGTGTCATGTGNGTTTTGGCTCGCGCGCGCTTGATTCACGAAAATGATTAATTGTCGCGCCTGTGTGCTATGTGTATAGTGTCATGTGCTGGGCGTGGCCGCCAGTGAAATCAATTCTGCAAAAGGGGATGAAATAGTTAAATGGATGTAGCTGGCTCTTTTTTTATTTAAATTACTGAAACTAGAAAACTTTCCGGAGGTAACAAGTCCCACCTTTGACATTCGGCGTTTTTTTCAAAGTCATTTATTTGGTTCGAACAACATCGCCACGTAGCAGATCAGTGCACACAGACGAAACTGAGTGGCAGTTGCTTCTGATTGGTCGCNGGTTCGAACAACATCGCCACGTAGCAGATCAGTGCACACAGACGAAACTGAGTGGCAGTTGCTTCTGATTGGTCGCGTGAGGCTCTGGTAGCGGGCTTCGTGCCTGATTGGTTACTTCGTGCTGCGGAAACTTCCCTGTTGGTTGGGCCACCGGCTGGCGAGTAGGTTAGGCGCCCTGGCGCTCAGTGACGGACGGTGGTCCNGAAACTTCCCTGTTGGTTGGGCCACCGGCTGGCGAGTAGGTTAGGCGCCCTGGCGCTCAGTGACGGACGGTGGTCCACCATGTCGCTGGGCAGTGACGCCACTTTGCTGGCGTACGCTACTGGACTTCGCGGGAAAAAAAACCGGCTGTTTCACCCCTGTATAATTAAGTACACCGGGATACAGCTGAGTTTATTTAATCTCTTCCGCTCGCTACAAGCGGTGCTGCTATTCGAGATGGCATCAGAACAAGCTGTGGTTGAAGGAGGAAGTAAGTAGGGCTGAACTTATCGTCGACGGTGAGTTATTTGGAGACGGAACAAGTTGATCGGAGAAGCAGGAGCGGGGAAGAATTCCAGCATTTAGGGAAAACAATGGAAAANATTTGGAGACGGAACAAGTTGATCGGAGAAGCAGGAGCGGGGAAGAATTCCAGCATTTAGGGAAAACAATGGAAAACCGATGTCTGGAAGGCCAGACCGGAATACGAATTCTACTCGTACTGAATGCGAGTACAAATGTTTATCACTGCACCACNGATGTCTGGAAGGCCAGACCGGAATACGAATTCTACTCGTACTGAATGCGAGTACAAATGTTTATCACTGCACCACCTAGCTCGGCTTACACGTTGACAATTTAACCTCGGTTCATCTGGTTTCGCGTTAAGAAAGCAAACCACACACTTTTTTTTTTTTTTTTTTCAATAACGGTGCTTATATACATATTGAGCAAGTGATTGTTTCGCGCACAAATATGAGTACACGGTAGACATTAGTTCCGTAAGCTCCCAACTGCAGATTTTCCACTGCCATTGGTTACTGTCTGCTGGGGAATGTGTTTTCGTATTTGACGGGGGGCCGCTCAGGATTTCGGCACATCAGCACGGCTCCTGCGTGATTCGTGTGCAGGCAGTTAACACGAGTCAAAAAGTAATTCAGCCAATCCAGATAAAGTAAACGACCCTACAGTGTTTCGAAAAAATAAGTTGTCTTGAAATCGTTTAGCAAAGTTTCACTACCCCTGCTCGTGTTCCTTTCCACCTTGTGTGATGCTACCCTTTGTCGCTTTATTTGCTAAAGTGCCGCCCCACTGTAATAGAGCCTGTCTTCGGCTTTCTGGACATTTCCGGGCGATAGGAAAACACCTCCANCCCACTGTAATAGAGCCTGTCTTCGGCTATCTGGACATTTCCGGGCGATAGGAAAACACCTCCAGAGCCCTGATCGGAGATTCAAATGCCACGCGTCGACATTCAATTGTTCCCCCAGCGCGTCTCGCGTTAACGGTCCCAACTGCAACCACTTGGCTTGCCGCCAGGGGTGGCCCAACTGTCAGCTCAACCAGGGCTATGAATTTTGATTGGCTACTATGCCATAAGTAGAGACCTGAAAAATTCGCGGATTCGTTTCGGGACAAGCTAAAATTCAAAGCACGTGTGGTAATAAAACTTCAGTCATTGGTCCACACGTTGTTTGACACCTCTTGAAAAAGACTGGCCCAATCGTCACCTTTTACTGTGACAGCAGACAACCAATGTGCAGTTGATATCGGCGTATGTGTATATAAGATTGGATAATCTAGCCTGCAGGTCATTGAACTCGCGAATTTTTCTGGTCTCTAGCCATAAGCCAACTGATCATGAAAATCGCAATGTTGCGGTATTTCTTCCCCGGCAGAGAGGGGGTGTTAAACTCTGAAGTATAAAATAGCCAGGCTGGGGCGGTCCCGAGGTATTCGGCTACCATCTGCGTCATCATCCATTTGAGATAAGTAATGTATTAAGGACCCCTTCTGGTCAAATTTAATATGGGAATTTGGTGCTCCATATTTTGTGTAAGTATTGATTATAAAACATTTTATAGACATGATTGCTTGTGTTTAGTCCATTTTCTTGTAAAGTACAAGGTATCCAATGTACCATAAATATATTTCAATATATTTGGAAGAAGACATGTGATTGGTAAATAATCATCGTAAGGTTTGATTATGCTCTTGTGAGCCACTTTTATTAATGCTATTGTAATATCACGATGGGGCAACAATTTTATATAACAGTTTATACCACAATGTTCTGGTATAAAATAAGTCACGAAATTGTATTAAGGGTAAAGAACGGGTTTTAAAAATTGAAACTGAACATGCAATGTATCTGGAAGTCGTATATAAGAAATTTTCTACTGTATAAAATGAAATTAAGAGACATTTCTTGTTTCACTGGGTGTGTAAAATGGTTCCTGTTGTAAAGTATCCCAGATTTTCTCATATGCCTTTAACATATTCTGGTTTTGGATGGATGAGAACTTTTTACCTGTTTAAGAGAAAGAATTTGAATTGATATTTTTCTTACTATTTGGGAATTGCTGAGTTGTTCGTGCCGTTCTCACTGATTCGAGTAATTAAATCTCGCGGCGAATCAGTGGCTTTTCACTGATTCGAATTTATCGTTCAGACGTCTCTCTGGAACAAATCTCAATGCACTGTAGAAATCGCTCAAATAAAATTTAATCCAAAAAGCGTTTAAAAACACATCTATAAATGTGCGTTTTTCGTTTTGTCATACTACCATCCAGTATTTTAGAGCTGTATGTTAAATCTCCCATACTTCATAATTCCGATAAGATCTCATGCTTAAGCGTTGATAAACGCGTATTGTTTCGCGCCAAAATTCTTTGCGGCAGTACTCAGTTCGTAAGCACCGGAGTCGTTGCCCTTTGTAATGACGGGTTCCCCGTCGTGTTAAGGAGCTGCGTTGAAAATGAGTTTTAACTTCACGCTGTATTTCCAGAAGTCTTCCCGGATGATGTTTCTGGCTGCCAATAGTTAAAGTTTGGATCGTGACCTCTTAAAGTAAACAGAAGAGCCAAAAAAAAACTGGTATGGGCGTGCGTATGCAAATAACAGAGGTATGGAACCAATCAGAATAACGCGATGCGGTCGGCAGCGCCTATATAAGACAACAAGCGCCTGGCGAAGTTGCTAGATCGGTTACTGCTGCTGCAATGGCAGGTTATCAAGATTTAAGTGAGTTTTAACGTGGTGTTATAGTCGGCGCACGAGAGATGGGACATAGCAACTCCGAGGTAGCGATACAATTTGGTTTTTCGCGTACGACCATTTCACGAGTGTACCGTGAATATCGGGGATCCGGTAAAACATCGAATTTTCGACATCTCTGCGGCCGGAAAAAAGAGATCGTGAACGACCGGGACAAACGACNGGATCCGGTAAAACATCGAATTTTCGACATCTCTGCGGCCGGAAAAAAGAGATCGTGAACGACCGGGACAAACGACCACTGACGGGAATCATTAAACGTGACAGACGTGCAACCCTTTCTCAAATTGGCGCAGATTGTAATGCCTCCTGCATNGACTGACGGGAATCATTAAACGTGACAGACGTGCAACCCTTTCTCAAATTGGCGCAGATTGTAATGCCTCCTGCATACGTACAGACATTATTCGAGTCCATGCCACGTCGTCTTGCTGCACTTCTGCGTGCCCGCGGGGGCCCTACGCGATATTGGGCAGGTGTACCAGTTTTGTTTTGTCTCTTCAGTGTATTATCCCTAGTATACTCGTTTAGGCACTACATACTGCAGAGTGGGGAACATCGTCATCATAACGGTGCAAAGCTAGAGGCTAGCGCCAATAAAGAACAGTGAGTGCCTTCCTGTAGGTTGCTGCTGACTCATCAGCGTTCTATGACTGGTTGCGGATTGTGCCTNATAAAGAACAGTGAGTGCCTTCCTGTAGGTTGCTGCTGACTCATCAGCGTTCTATGACTGGTTGCGGATTGTGCCTCGGCCCAACAGAAACTCTTCCAATACGATCGATCACTCTCCGTTGTTACATGGAATTCGTAAGCAACTGTCGGACAAAAAAAAATCCTCTTTTGCAACACCTGAAAAGAGAAATTAACGTGTAAGTTACGGGGTTAACGAAAACGGTGCCCGTGGAATATCTGCAGTCAGACAAGTTCAACCCTTCCCCATCATCCACCTGTGGCGAACGCACACATGATCACCGCCTACCTGGTTTTGATGTGTGTTTCATNTCAACCCTTCCCCATCATCCACCTGTGGCGAACGCACACATGATCACCGCCTACCTGGTTTTGATGTGTGTTTCATCGCCTCCGCAATTCACTTTTTCGCCACCCCCATTTTCCTCCGAAAGTACCTTTTTTTTTGGCTGCTCGCTCATTCATCTCACATAATACCGGCTTCTCCAATCCCTCTTTTTTTTTACCCCTTAACCCCCACACCACTGCAGTGCCTTACATTTTAATGAGTTAAGATGTTGGCGGAATAGCNTCGTCACCCCTCCTTCCCCTCTAGCAATCACGCCAATCCCTCTCCCCCCTCTCTCCCCTCCACCGCTACCAACTTCTTCGGCCCAAGTCGCAGGCGGAAACTTCACGGGCGATTTAACCGATTAGGCGTTTCCTACACTTACAGAGCAAGCCAAGGAGAAATCTCTTCGTTGGAGAGGGGTGGCTCGATAGTTTAAGAGAAATAGAGGGTGTAGGGGAGAGCGCCATAAAAGTACATTCGTCTTGCACTTCGCAGGAGTGTGGCTACGGCCGAGATGTAGGGGAGCAAGACACTAAGGTTTTTTACACCCCCATCAATCGGAATTGACAGGAGGCCTGCAGTGGCGTAGAAAGTACAGGATGAGTATAAAATAATACCCCAAATTTGGAGGTATATCTATAATATCAAAACCAAACGATCTACAACCTAGATTGACCAATCAAATGAACCGTGGAACTGTGAAGTTAGTTTACCATATCTTCATAAACGTTCAATGTGACCACCACGAGCGGNCAATCAAATGAACCGTGGAACTGTGAAGTTAGTTTACCATATCTTCATAAACGTTCAATGTGACCACCACGAGCGGCCCGGACAACATCTACGCAATAATCAAATTCGTTTCACACTCTTGTCAGCATGTCCGGTGTTACGGTTTGAATGGCGTCCGTAATTCTTGTTTTGAGGTCGTCAATGTTAGCCGGCAATGGTGGACGAAAGACATGATTCTTTATGTATCCCGTAGATAAAAACCCGCACGGGATAAGATCACTGTTTCTTGGAGGCCAGTGATGAAGAGCCTGGTCACCAGCTGCTCCTCGACCAATCCAGTGTTGCGGCAACGTCTCGTTCAGGTATACGCGAACAGCTAGTTGTCTATAGGGTGTCGCATCATCCTGCTGGAAAATGAAGTCCCCCGCCGCCTCTCCTTACTTAGGAAACAACCACTCTGTAAGAATGTTTAAATAATAGATTCCAGTAACAGTGGGCTCGTGAGAAAGAAAGGGCCGAAAACTGTGTCTTTGGATACAGCGCAAAACACGTTCACATTGGGAGGAGCGCGCTAGAGTTATGTGGTTTCATGTGGAGACTCCTCACCCCATATCCGCACGTTGTGCTGGTTCACCTTACCATTTGTATGGAACGTCGCTTCATCGCTAAAAACCAGCTTAAACATGAAGGTATCGTCTACTTCGTTCTGGGCAAGAACGAACGTGCAGAAATCACGTCTCAGTTCATTATCCCTTTCGGTAAGAGCCTGTTCAAGCAGTAACCTCTATGGCTTGTACTGCAATCGATTTCGCAACACTGTCTATACCATCTATTGAGGTATTTGCATTTCTCGGCTAGCTTGTCGAGTAGATTTTCTCGGACAGCGAACGAACGCTTCTTGAATCCTAATTCTCTTTGGACACACGTGGCCGCCCGGAACTTTTGCCTTTGCAAAGGCACACTTAGTCACGGAACTGACGAAACCAACTTATGATACTCCACCTATCGGGAGGACGATGTCCGTATTTGTGACGGAATTCATGTTGAACAGTCGAAACCGATTCATATTTAGCAATCTAAATAACACAGAACGTCTTCTGTTGTTCTGTCACCATCGTGATGTGGACTAACATACAACACACGCTCATAGTGCGACGACAGACGCTACCAGTGTCATCTCTCGGCACATAAAGGAAGCATCAGACCGTCCCCGTCACATTAACGTGTCGAATGCGAGCTCGCTACCCCCTCACTACCTCAAACCGAGCGTTACGAACGCCATCCAAACCGTAACACCGGACATGCTGACAAGAGCGTGGAACGAGTTTGATTATCACGTAGATGTCGTTCGGGCCGCTCACGGTGGTGACATTGAACATTTATGAATGTATGGTTAACAAACGTCATGGTTCCACGGTTCATTTGATTGGTCAATAAAGGTTGTAGGTTGTTTGGTGTTGATATTATAGACCTTCAAATTTGGGGTATTCTTTTATACTCCATCTTTATATAGAGTTATTCCAGGCATTAGCTCGATGGCAACTCTGCACGTATAAAATGTTAGATACAACAGTAAAATCGTTTTTAACCCGTCCAGTAACACAATAATTTTTGGTAGAGACAGGAAAATTTTGCGTTTTAAACGTCGTGTAGGCTGGACTCTACGATCCTGCGTGTTTTCCTGCCAAGACATTTTGTACATTGACTGGTGGCCCAGTGTGCAGCCAGTTTTACTTCACACGAGGTGGCACGGAACCCGGGGCTTGTTTCCTTGTAGATCTGTTATTGGCTCAGAGATCACCTGGGCGTGTCTGACAAACAGTTATCCAGCNCCCGGGGCTTGTTTCCTTGTAGATCTGTTATTGGCTCAGAGATCACCTGGGCGTGTCTGACAAACAGTTATCCAGCTGCAACCATAATAGTAATGTACATGTGTTTGAAACCTATATTTTCTTGAAAAGGAATTCGCAAAATTTTCTAGTCGCAATTTCTGACTTAAAATGTTGCAATGACGCAATTTTTGGTATGGGCTTTACTTGAATTCAGCATGTTTCATTGCAACCAGTAAATAACGTGCTACGTGTTCGATGACGGTGGGGTTAACCATTCTTATCAAAGGGGTGTAGAAAATTACACAAAATCAGATTAACACATAAGAAATATTTTTTTTCTTATGGCGCTCTGATGCCTTGCTATTAAAGTACAAGCTATGAGACTCATTCGCATGAAACATGTTCACTTTCGTGGACGCGGATACTGAGCGGGATTTTATATACGCCCTTGTAGCAACTGATCACACAAATAAACATTTTTATCTATCTGCTCATTGTGGACGATATCAGTATCGACTCCGGGCGATCCCGTATAAGAACATTTCCATGTTATGAAAAAAAAAGTGGGCTTTAATAATGATGGTTGGATTTTCTCTTGCCCCTTTTTTCACTCTTCTGGCCGTGACTCAATTTGTCAGTGATCCTGCGTACGATTTCCCTCGTGGTCACAGTTAAGAAATAANCACTCTTCTGGCCGTGACTCAATTTGCCAGTGATCCTGCGTACGATTTCGCTCGTGGTCACAGTTAAGAAATAAGAAATCGCCTACAGGTGCCTCCTCAAAGCCCGTTACCAAGATGGGCGTTATTCCTGTCATACAGTTCTCCCGCTACCCGAAGGCAAATTACTCTATTAGCTAATAGTGCTTACCTGGGCACAGAATTAGTGCTGTTAAATGTCACGGAATAAAGTACGTTTTTTTAATTTTTTCGTATCAGTTACACTATTTGTATTTGGCATACCCCGATAAATCCCGCTCTTTCGCCACCTTGGTCACCTTTGACTTTCAAGGTCACAGAAAAGGAATAATAACCCTGCCAAGGAACATATTGTGCACCCTACATATGAAAGGAAAATACGTTATTACCGATAAAGATTTGTTTAACATATTTATCATGATTACAAAACATTATTGACACAAAGTGTTGCAAGATAAATTATATTACCAACTTTAGACAATATTTAAATTTCGGCTCTACATTAAGCATAAATTCTAATTATTATAAAACATTTTCCCTACAGAGCATTAAATATAATTTACTCTCTGAACCCCCAATATGGTTTCCGTTCCAAAAAACGTACGTTCGCCTAGATATCCAGAACAATTTCGCTACACAGTGAGCGAGAATGTTATCTCTCTGCAACATGACTTTTAAACTCGCATAAAGTTTTGCTTCAATACGAGCATTAATTTTTCAAAAAATTTTTACCGACGGAAAATTAAACAAGTTTTCAAACCTTTAAACTTACTTTCATTTAATCTAAAAAAAAAATCATTTTCAAGGCATGACGGATGTTTGGCATTGCTTAACTTGATTCCGTCCCTGATCGCTGACGGGAGCCGATTCCTCTCAAACTATGGGCCGAGTTTACAAACCCTTTCGACACACGCGCAAAACACCTCTAGGGGTATAGATTGCTCCAGAAACACAAAGTTAAGCAATTCAATTAAAATATTTCCGGTTCGATATTTCCAGTCACGTCGTCTTCGACCATCGTGGATTGGCCCGCTAACGGGAGCCAATCAGGGTGCAGTAGCTTCACCAGGCAGGTAGCGCCCCACATCTAATCTGAACACGGAACGAGTGGTCATGTTATAGGGTCACAAACCCCGTAAGTTCGAATATTTACCACCCACCCCTCAAAAGTCAAATGGCTAAGACCTACACCTGGCTCTGTAGGCAACAACAGCAGCCCACAAAAGACGGGGAAACCTTTAGCAGGTTGAGGTATGGGAGATGAGATGCGAAGAATGCATTCTCCAGATTGGGAACTGAAACCCTGGCCCGCCCTGACACCAGAGATGGCGCCAGGGAGGCTGGGATAAGGGACCAGTCGCTATAAATCCCCTCTCTCGCCTCAGCCGTGGCATAATCAAGAATGTCTCGGATGGGGAGGAGAGAGGGGTAGCGACCCCCGATGGCCATGCACCCTATTATCGTAAAAACATCCACGAAACCACAAACCACGTTCATTCATTTCACCATGCTCAGAACAAACACCATGGTAAGTGCAGAGGCCGAAAGGCCTACGCATAATGACCTGCAACAATCAAGATTTTAATTTTTCTAAGGAGAGCAGGCCCACTTTATAAATAGCGAATAGCGAATAGCGGTCATGTTGGCATACTTGTGGTCAGCATTCCTGGGTCGGTTCCCCCGTTGGACCGCGTAGTTACCTGGCGCTAGCTACGCCGGGCGATCCACGTATTCGCCCCTTCCGGCCGGCATAGCTGATCACAAGAGACCTGAAAAATTCGCGAGTTCAGTGGCCTCCAGGCTAGGCCCTACAGCCTTATGTACAAATATTCCGATGTCAACTGTGTATTGGTTGTCTGCTCTCACAGTGTAAGGCACCAATTGGGCCACCGTTCTTCAGGAGGTGTCGAACACCATGTGGGCCAACAGATAAGGTTATACAGACACAGGATGTGTTGGATTCTAGCTTGTCCCAGAATGAATTCGCAAATTTTTCAGGTCTCTACTAATCACTGATCAGTAGGGGCAGTGATATTTTGCGAAAAGATTTCGAGACATGATAGAGTCCAAAGCACTCTAGGGTCGTCCAGCTTCTTTGATTGGCTAAAAAATGTTCTGGCCAGTGTTAACCGTTGGCGCAAGAATCACGGATGTTCAGTGTCAGAGTTACTTAGTCCTGAGTGGCTTTGTCAAAGACGGACATGGCACCAGCAGCCAATAGAGGTATAAGAACAGCTGATATGTGTGTATAGTATTGAAGTCTACCGTGTGCTCCGATTTTTAAGCGAAAAATCACTGGCCCTACTGATCAGCGATGAAAAATTGTCCTCTGAGGTAAGGGTGGACGTCTTGTAGAAGTATTTCTGGTTTAAGCGGGTAGAAAATTTAGTTTCCGATGCAAGAAATCGTCGGGGCCAAACACGAGACGACCAGGCATCTCAGCACAAAACTCGGTTGTTTACAGAAACTAATTCGTTTCAAGGTTTACGGTCTACACGTCTCCCCACCGCAATTTACGTGATGGCACCCCGAGTTCCTATTGCAACAACCCTCTTCTTTAGTTTAAACCGGGTTGTGCAATAATGTTGGAGTATGCCCTATGGGTAGAGACCAGAAAAATTCGCGAGTTCAATNTTAGTTTAAACCGGGTTGTGCAATAATGTTGGAGTATGCCCTATGGGTAGAGACCAGAAAAATTCGCGAGTTCAATGTGGACGTCCGATCTGAGAGGTCAGGATACATGTTTATACGGCTAAGCCACTGCACATTGGTCGTCTGCTGTCACAGTAGAAGTTGACGATTGGGCCAGTCTTCTCCAGGAGGTGTCAGACACCGTGAGGACCAACGGCTGAAGTTTTATCAACACACATGTTTCGAATTCTAGCTCGTCCCAAAATTAATCTGCGAATTTGCCAGGTCTCTACCTATGGGAGAAGGTGAGCGAATAACTTAGAAGCATGAACCTGTTGCTGGTTTTTAATAAGAGTATTGATTCCACTGCACCTAGGGAATCTACATTACAGTGAACAGCATTTTAAAATCAAAATGCTCGACAAGAAAATTTAATACAATATAGCTTCGCTGCGCTCTTTCACAATATCATTAACGGGGAAGTACCCTTGCCATCTTGGATGTACGTATTTTCCTCCATAACTTAATTTTCGGAGTCAATATTCAAAAACCAAGCTAGTCAAGTCATAGGNCTTGGATGTACGTATTTTCCTCCATAACTTAATTTTCGGAGTCAATATTCAAAAACCAAGCTAGTCAAGTCATAGGGAAGATTTGAAAAGTTATTTTGAAATCCCACAAATTTTTCTTACATCATTAGTTTCACATATGTAACCGTAATCAAACATTACCTAATTATTTAATAATTCCAATCCCACGTGCTTAAATACAGATGTAATTGAAACCCTACAATTTATCTAAAATTCGTTAAGTAGTCCTCTATGTCATGTCTGGCTTTGATTTTTTATTTCTGGTCATACGTTTTCATTACGAAGATTTGTAAGAAAATTCGGATATGGAGTGGATACTACTGCCTTAAGGCTCAGTTTCCACTGTCCGCGTCTCGGTCTTGCTGCACGGAGCCGCGGACGAGNGGAGTGGATACTACTGCCTTAAGGCTCAGTTTCCACTGTCCGCGTCTCGGTCTTGCTGCACGGAGCCGCGGACGAGTGCACGCACGCAAGGTCACGAGTCGATTCTGGGTGCTCCCTCGGCCAGTTGACTGTAGTTAATTCACAGTTGCTTCTAACTTTCCCGAAATGCTGCTATATAGTTCTACTTCCAGGGTACTCCTCCACCTCGTTCAAACAAAGTTAAACCGATATAAACAATTTAACCAAAGGGACAACGCTCCGTATTCCTGCGCACTTATTTTAATAAATTTATTTTGTACAATAACATATTCATTCTAGATATAACCAACACACCTGCTTTCTCTTTGCTATTATTCATATTAATTATAAATAAAATATAATTTAAAAATTATTTATTTTGTTGTAAATTAAGACTAAATTTAATTTAATAAAACTTTAACTTATTTATTGAAATACATAAGTTAAAGTTTAATTTAATACAAAATAATGAATTTTTATGTCAACAAGTGTAAAACGCTTGCGATACATAGCATATTATAAAACAACCGAGAACGTTTTACATGGGGTGATTTTTTAAAGATTTTATTCAGAAAGTGTAAAGAAACTGCGAACAGACGATACCTACACGATGCAGTCGCCCACTTTGGTCGTCGCTGCCAGGAGGAATTGGACATGACATCCTTCGCGTTTCCGCCTTGTATTGTCGTCGTTCTCGAACCAGTTCCCCGCTCTCGGTGGCTCGGNTGGACATGACATCCTTCGCGTTTCCGCCTTGTATTGTCGTCGTTCTCGAACCAGTTCCCCGCTCTCGGTGGCTCGGCTGTTGTGTAAATAAAGTTCCGCTCTTAAACGCCAGCTGCTAGTCCTTTCCAACTGCGTGGCGAAGTTGCCGCATGGCGCAGATGTGTAGTNTCGTCGTTCTCGAACCAGTTCCCCGCTCTCGGTGGCTCGGTTGTCGTGTAAATAAAGTTCCGCTCTTAAACGCCAGCTGCTAGTCCTTTCCAACTGCGTGGCGAAGATGCCGCATGGCGCAGATGTGTAGATCCACGCCAAAACACTCTACGCTCCGTCCATTTCACGGCAAAACTCGAGGACGATAGCTGCTGTAACCCACACGAGTTGTAGAGTAATTAAAACTCTTAAATAAACTCTGGTATAAATGAAATGTTACTGTTTTTATAACCCTATTATGCAAATTGTAGCCAACTGTCCTCAGCTTGTTGCACAGGACGGTTATTTTTGGCCGGACGTCATGTGGCGGTCTGAATCTGCCTAATGTTCTACTCTGTTTGTTACTGTTCGTAAACCGTGCTACTGCTCTACGTTATAAATGGTTCAAATCACTTGTCACACAACACAAAACCTGCACTTTATTAACTGTGATAACGAAACAATTTCTTTGCCAGTTAAGGTACAGCTCTCATAAACATTATCTTATTTGCAACACTATAAACTACTCTCTCATTTGGGAAAAAAGCAAAAATTTTATTNCAGCTCTCATAAACATTATCTTATTTGCAACACTATAAACTACTCTCTCATTTGGGAAAAAAGCAAAAATTTTATTTGATTTGGACGAATATTCTCGAGGACACAAAAGATTCCTGTCATTTGCGAAAAGACGTGATCGTTATTTATTCTGAAAGTTTATTGACATTTGCAATCGAGCTGAGAGATTTTGGTGGCTCTTAACAACGAGGTCTTGAAGAGCCGATGAAGGTGAAATGAAGTGAGAACGGAGCAGTGCTGAAATACAAGGGTTGGGGTAAACGAGAGATCCCTGAGAAAACCCGCCGACCAGCGGCATCGACTGGCACGATTCCCACATGCGAGAATCCGGGAGTTATGCGGCCGAGGATTGAACCCGGTTCGCCTTGGTGGGAGGTTGAGTGGTCAGCCACCGCGGTCCTCTTGACACTTGTGTCATTAAACCCGTACATTCGTCTGCGAGACTCAGTGTTCCACAGTATCATTTACGCTTGTTTTCACAGAAAACTATAAAATCATGTTCATGGTAAGCGTATACAAGATTTATGGAACTCGTTCAACGAATGACGAATCGTAGGCGTAACCGCACTGAACGAGCTGGGTTCAAACTGTGCTGGTAACGTGGATAACGCCAAAACAATGAACTCTTATGTAAGTGCAGTGTGGCGATGGCAGCTCAGTTACTATATAGTCGCGCCGGCCTAAGAACGGACTTNTTGAACTCTTATGTAAGTGCAGTGTGGCGATGGCAGCTCAGTTACTATATAGTCGCGCCGGCCTAAGAACGGACTTCGCTCCACCTACCCAAGTGAAAGAGAGAGACAGAACGACTTGCGAAGCACCACCCACAGGTAGCTGGCAGGCGGGCAGACGAATCTGCAGGCACTCCCTACCACCTGCCGTGCCACCGTCGTCCAATGGCTTCCTTCCCCGGGGAGAAGTAGTCCGACATTGGCAGAGCTCTCAAGTCCTAAGTTACAGCGGCGTCACTGTAGTCATCTACAAGTAGTTTCACGTATCTGTCAATTTCTTAAGAAAGTGGTTATGACGATTAAAATTGTCACCGTGTATTTCAAAATACGTTGTTGTTCAGTTATATCCGACACTCGCTACATGTTGATGCATAGATAGTTTCTCGTAAGAGGCAACAATCTGCGAGCCTCTGTTTAATATTGCACCAAAGCCACGCGAGTAACAAGGAAATATAATAAAATAACTTTTACAATGATCAGTTAATACTATGTACTGCTTATATATATATATATATATATATATATATATCTACTATATAAAAATAAGTCGGGTTTTCCTTCCTGACGCTATAACTCCAGAACGCACGAACCGATTTCCACGGTTTTGCATTCGTTGGAAAGGTCTCGGGCTCCGTGAGG
>NQII01003789.1:188459-213033 GCA_002778355.1 Clitarchus hookeri | reverse complement strand
TGGTAATTTTTGGTCTCGTTGGCCTTGGTGAAGAATATTTTCCAAATGCCGCGTTGCGCTGACAAAATAATTACCAAAAAATACTTGCTCATCCTCAAAAGTTGTTGACTGATCAGGCAGGTCAGCTGTCAATCAATCTTCCCGGCCACCGGGCGACAGAGTGATGAGCGGGTCTACCTAGGGGAGGGGTGGGTCGAGGCAGGTCACCTCGCACAGTGCCCGACTGCGCATAACCAGATAACACAGAGCTCGACCTTAGTGCGGAAGTCCGCNAGGCAGGTCACCTCGCACAGTGCCCGACTGCGCATAACCAGATAACACAGAGCTCGACCTTAGTGCGGAAGTCCGCGCCTAATAGTACTTGCGTATTTTTCATTGTAACTGACATTTAGGAAATTATGGAAAGCGTTTCTGTAGATCCAAGGNGCCTAATAGTACTTGCGTATTTTTCATTGTAACTGACATTTAGGAAATTATGGAAAGCGTTTCTGTAGATCCAAGGCACAAGATGCAACACGTTATAAAGTAGTCGTTATGTCAGCAACAGCCACTAGCACCACGCAGGGACATGCGCTCTCTGTATTGGNGCAACACGTTATAAAGTAGTCGTTATGTCAGCAACAGCCACTAGCACCACGCAGGGACATGCGCTCTCTGTATTGGTGGATTAGAGAGTGAAGAGATTTGGGCGGCTCTTAACATCGAGGTCTCAAGAGACGATAAAGGATGAAGCGAGTTGAGTATGGAGCAGCGTCAGAATACCAGGACGAGGGAAACGGGAGATCCCNAAGAGACGATAAAGGATGAAGCGAGTTGAGTATGGAGCAGCGTCAGAATACCAGGACGAGGGAAACGGGAGATCCCCGAGAAAACTCGTCGACCAGCGGCATCGTCCGGCACGATTCCCGCATGCAAAAATCCGGAGGTGACTCCACCGGGAATCGAACCCTGTTCGCCTAGGTAAGAGTCGAGTAGTCTAACCATTACATAACCGCGGCCTCTTGTCTGTATTGGTGCAGGTTTTATGAACTTGCATAGCAGGAACCACGATTTAACATATTCAGCAACAGGACTAAAATTATGAACAAGTATACTAGGGATAAAGTGTTAAGGCAGTGTTTCTCAAAGTGTGGGGTGGGATCCCCATGGGGGTCGCGGACTGCTTGAAATGTTGCCCTGGAGGAATAAAAATGTGTGCGTGTACTTATGTATGCGCTATAGAAGTTATACTTCTTTTGCGTGACTAAAATAAAATTTTATTACCTTTGCAAATCATTTAGTGTAAGTAGGAAAAATTATAAAGAGACCGAAGAAAGACATTAAATACAATTAATAAAGGTTTGATTAAAGAACATGATGAAATTACTCTCAACCACCCTAAAGAAATATAACGTAATAAACTAATACTTACAAAAAATTAACCTCAAATACTTGAAAACACTTTCAAAATTTTATTATACAAATTTTGTCACTAACAAATTTTTCACGACACAATGTAAGTAAAATAAATTAATAAGGTATAAATGTTCACAATGAATTACTTATTTAAATGAAATGTTTTTCAATTTGCTTATTACATTAACTGATTTTCTGTCGGTTTTAAACGTTACTACGTGCTATTTTGTGTACTCACGCGAATACCCTTACCACGTTCACTGTCGAATTTTGTTACACTGTGCGCGCGCAAATTCCGTTACACACCAAGCTTTTACACTCAACGCGCCAAAATAGGTACAACTAAAAAAATATTTTTTTAATAATCAGAAAATGGAACGCATATATAAAACTTTTGATGAGGTAATGCTATTATCATGGAGCCTTTCATAGCAATACTCGCAGTTTTACACAACGCTATAAAGATTAGCTGTCACTAATCACGACTGCNTAAAACGAAGCCATCTGGTGGCGAAACGGAGTTCGCCGGGTTTGCTAGTATATATATATATATATATATATATGTGTGTGTGTCAATGTTTGTATCTATGTATGTTTGATCTCTAAACAATTCTATAACGTTTGCGTGATCTGGACCAAATTTGGCAGGGATGCCCTTCAGTACCAAACTTAAAATACTGCGTAATCCGAAATTTTCTTGGACGCGCCATTGTGCCCAATTTGTTGAAAACCCCCTAAAAAGAAACAGTGTATCTCAATGTTACGCCTTTCGATGGATACAGACAGAATATTTAGAGAGGATAACCTTCAGAACACAACATAAAATACTGTGTTGGTAAAAATGGGCTGCAGTCCTCGATTTGGCCCGAAACACTCCTAAATATCATACAACGTGGTCGCGTACCTCAATTCCACACATCGCGCGCAGTGACCTGTCAGACACAAGGCCAGATCCCAAAGCCACGCGCAGCCAATCAGCTAATGGGTACGCCCACATCAAAGGGGCCGCCAAGCCACTGCACGCCTCTATCGCATAGTAAATAACTACGCACAGACGAAACGGCCGGTCGGTTCCTCTGATGTGGGCGTATCCGTTCACTGACTGGCTGTGCGAAGGCCCGGAAGTGGGTCTTGCGTCTGATTGGCTACTGTGTGCAGAGAAAGTTTCCCCCATTGGCTGATCCGCCACCTGGTAACTGAATTACCAGTCGCTGATTGGCGAACGACGTTCTGGCGTGGAGGTGGCAGGCGATGCCGTTTCGCAGGCGTGCGCGGCTGGATGTCGCAGAATATGCGGTAATTTCACCTCCGCATTCTTAACTAATTAATGTTTGTGTTGATTTTTAATTTCTTGTCTTACGGAAGATGAAACATATTTTGTGAAAAGTATTGTTACACTTTCTCAAAGTCAGTGGGTTTAGTTAGCCGTATTCGTAAAGGGGTAAAGGTCTTAATTACATAAAATAATAAATATTTAATTGCTACTTTATTGAAAACTACTAAAAAGAAAGTCTTACGACTTAATATCTCTCAATAAATGATTATCACTTCCTCTTTAAAGAAATCGATTTAATCAATACAATTAACAATCACTTAAAAAAATTAATGCTATCAGACAACTAAAACCAGTCCCAAAATCAATATATTAAAATATTTGGAACTATTTTACAAATTATATGTCCATGTTTGACAGTTCTAATATTTACAATGAAGTACATATCACACATTCATTCAGTCTGGCCTTCATTCAGTCAACATCCCACCAGTCCGGAAAGTTCTAGAGGTCTCCAAACGCCCCATGCACAGTAGTCCATCGTTCANCATTCAGTCAACATCCCACCAGTCCGGAAAGTTCTAGAGGTCTCCAAACGCCCCATGCACAGTAGTCCATCGTTCATCGAGTGCTACCGCCTCTCGTCCGCCCACACTACACGAAACTATTGTCTGCCACCGTTTCCGCAACCTCCGCCGTCGACCATCCACTCCGTAATGCCCCACGCTGTAGCAGACTTCGCCCGATTACCACACCTCAGCCAAATACCTACCACAAGGACTGACTCCTCTCCTGCTCNCCTAAAGAAATATAACGTAATAAACTAATACTTACAAAAAATTAACCTCAAATACTTGAAAACACTTTCAAAATTTCATTATACAAATTTTGTCACTAACAAATTTTTCACGACACAATGTAAGTAGAATCAATTAATAAGATATAAATGTTCACAATGAATTACTTATTTAAATGAAATGTTTTTCAATTTACTTATTACATTAACTGATTTTCTGTCGGTTTTAAACGTAACTACGTGCTATTTTGTGTACTCACGCGAATACCCTTACCACGTTCACTGTCGAATTTCGTTACACTGTGCGCGCGCAAATTCCGTTACACACCAAGCTTTTACACTCAACACGCCAAAATAGGTGCAACTAAAAAAATATTTTTTTAATAATCAGAAAATGGAACGCATATATAAAACTTTTGATGAGGTAATGCTATTATCGTGAAGCCTTTCATTGCAATACTCGCAGTTTTACACAACGCTATAAAGATTAGCTGTCACTAATCACGACTGCTATTACAAGAGTGGTTTTCTTGAACACGATAGAGCGCGAGCTAGTCCAGCGGTACGTGGTTGACACAGTACCAGACAGATAGTGCGCGCATCGACCTATGGCCACATTGGCGTTTGTCGGGCAGTAAGGAAGCAGTTTGTAGTCAGTCTCTTTTCAGACGATAGCTGAGTATGCGTTTTTTTAATGTTGCATCCAATGTTCTACCTTAGACATACTGTGTTTGTAAATATTTATAATATTTGACTGGAAGTTGTGCAACTGATCATGAAGCGTTTCCTGATTAGTGATGCAAATGGTCACATCTGTGCTCCTTTAACTAGTACTAGTGGTTGTGAAGAACCACCCCGGAGTATGAAAACGAGACGGTATGATGAGAACTATTTATTTATTGGCTTTACGAAAACTGTGACCATGATGGAGAACGTCCGCAGTGTGTAATTTGTTGAAGTATTTCAGCTGCTGATAGTATGAAACCTAGTAAATTACAGAGACATCTTGAAATCAAACATCCTGAGTTTACACACAAACCAAGAGACTTATTTGCTAGGAAGTTTAGTGTTTTAAAGTGCTTCGAACATAAATTTGCAGAAACAACAGATGTTACTTCTAATGCCCTTTCAGCCTCCTACCAGGTTTCCCATAGAATATAAAAATACAAGAAGTCATGCACAATTGCCGAAACCCTGATTTTGCCAGCAGCCATTGATGTGGTATCAACAATGTTAGTGGAATCCTTCCCTCCGCTCAACAACTGAAGAAAAACCCTCTCTCTAATAACACAGTTAGTAGAAGAAATGTAAATTTTTTTTCTGAGTATTTACACGAACAGTCTATTGAGAAGTTTCATAACAAATTATTTGCTATGCAAGCAGACAGAGCGACAGATATTCATAAAGACGCTCATTTAATTGCGTATGTTCGCTTTGTTAGTAGAAGTACGATCCGATAGGAATCGTTGTTATGAGAGCATATCTTGAAAATTTCAAGAGCCCAATGCCTTTTCGACATGATTAATGTTTTCTTTAATGTAGATGGGATATCGTGGGATAAGTGCGGGGTGCAGTGTCCGTCTTTGACCAAGCCACTCAAGACTAAGTAACTCCGACACAGAACCTTCGTGATTCGTGCGCAAACGGTTAACGCGGGCCAGAATTTTTTTTTTGTCCAATCAAAGAAGCTGGACGACCCTACAGTGCTTTGGACTGTATCTCGTCTCGAAATCTTTTCGCGAAATATCACTGCCCCTACCAATACGTAAAGTTCAATAACATAACTACTTTTTTATCTGGAGCAAGGAATGACACCAGACTTGTATGAGAGCGGCGCGTGCTTCATCTGTTTCTGAAGTCACATCGAGGAACTCACAGGAGAGCTGTGAGTTTTCCAGTTCAATACGATCTCGGATATTTTTGCCCCGCAAAATAATGCCTCAATTTTCTGCCTAGGGCGTATTCAGTTCACTCACAAAATTCATGACGACACAGAGAGATATTTTCGTAACAAACATTACGAACAAAATTGTTTCCGTTTCTCTTACGCCCACATTCTAAACTTTCCGAAAAATTCGCGCTGAACTAACTTCATAATTTTTTGCTATTACAACTGTCTGCAATTCAGCAATATACATTTCAAGTTTCTTTACGGTCACGAAAAACATTAGTAAATCTGTACCGCAAACAAAGTATCAACCTTTTCAGTAAAAATTAATATATAATTTTAAGGGNCGAAAAACATTAGTAAATCTGTACCGCAAACAAAGTATCAACCTTTTCAGTAAAAATTAATATATAATTTTAAGGGTTGCGATAAATAAATCTTTTGATCGGAACTGTACTGATGTCAAGATGACGCTTTGTATTATATCGTGACCAATATAAATATATCTGTGTTTCATGTAACTGGCAGCACAGTGGTTTATGAGGCTACGGAACACAGTCTCAGCAGCGAATGTTGTCTNTATCTGTGTTTCATGTAACTGGCAGCACAGTGGTTTATGAGGCTACGGAACACAGTCTCAGCAGCGAATGTTGTCTCCCGCATGTAAGGAACCTTTCTCATTGGACGTTATATTCTGCTGTGTACAGTGCATACCACTCAAGCCACTTCGTATGAAACGTCCCAGATAGAGGATTTTGCGACTGAAAGCGTTAAATGCACATCCACGTATCGAACGAGCTCTGGCAGTTNGAAACGTCCCAGATAGAGGATTTTGCGACTGAAAGCGTTAAATGCACATCCACGTATCGAACGAGCTCTGGCAGTTGCATACCAAGAGAGGCTGCGAAGTTGGTAAAACTCTGCACTTACATTCTAGAGGAACCAGATTCGGTTTACGACTCGGTCATCCTGTATTTCCGTGACGTAGTTTATCAGTACGCCATTGGTGCATTAAAGGAATTATGGGTTTCAATACCAGATAATATTGTAGGTCGTAAATTAAAATTTACACTTTTAGAACGTGAATAACACGGAAAATATCAATGGAAATCTCGTGCGTTGTACTTTCCTGCACTGGATACTATATGGACGGTTTTGTGTTTGTGCAAGCGTTTTTAGCCAATCTTGCTCTTATCACTACCGTTTACAGTCAAGAGCGGCACCACTATAAATGCAGAGGAAATGGCCCAGGTGACAAGATTTTTTTCCAAGTAACGTTAGCGGTTTTTAAAGCAATGCTGGAAATAAACTTTTTGAAAGATACTTGCAATGGGGGTACATTATTAAGTGAAATATTTNGGTTTTTAAAGCAATGCTGGAAATAAACTTTTTGAAAGATACTTGCAATGGGGGTACATTATTAAGTGAAATATTTTGAGCATACGACATTTAACACTAAGCCGTCACAGAAAACCAAGTCTGAGACAAGAAAAAAACACGGAAAAACGAGCNTGAGCATACGACATTTAACACTAAGCCGTCACAGAAAACCAAGTCTGAGACAAGAAAAAAACACGGAAAAACGAGCCGAGAGTAGTTGTAACCTAATTATATAAGTAAAACGTACAATAAATGTTACAAGAATTTTTGGCAGATAATTAAAAATTATAAAGCAAAAAAATTAAATTGAACAAATTATCAAACTAAAACATAAAGAAAATTAACATGTGAGTACATGACTGAGGTGTAACAATGAGGNTAAATTGAACAAATTATCAAACTAAAACATAAAGAAAATTAACATGTGAGTACATGACTGAGGTGTAACAATGAGGTGGCTACGTGATAAGTTTCAAACGAACGGAACTGTGTGCGATGTGAAGAAAAGACGGTGCGGAAGGAAGAAAATGATAACGGACGAATAAAGTGTGGAGTTGTGTTGCACTTATTCACGCATTCCGCCGGGAAGTTGAAGTCCGTGAGGCAAACTGCGCGTGACTAAGTTGACAGTAAATAATGTGCCCATCTGGTTTTAAAACAAGCAAAGTGGACTCTAAATTCCCAAGTTGTTTTAATATATGAATGAAGACGACGCAGATAGGAGNGGTTTTAAAACAAGCAAAGTGGACTCTAAATTCCCAAGTTGTTTTAATATATGAATGAAGACGACGCAGATAGGAGCGCATATTATTCGCTTGATTAATTGGTCCAACGAGGCTACCATTAAATTGAATGGAACTGTCGATCTATGTAATGTCAAGTGTGTTTACTGGGCCAAAGAAAATTACCACATCGTGGTAGAGCCGGCAGTTAATTGTCCTGCGTTAACACTGTGGTGTGGCGTGTCTGCCAGAGGACTTGTGCGGCCATTCTTCTATGAAGGAACGGTGACAGGTGAAAGTTACCGAACAACGTTGCAGTAAAACGTTTGTGCCAGCCGTTCAGCAACTCTACCCAGATGACGACTTCTTTTTCCAGCAGAACGGTGCACCACCACATCATAATTGAGACGCACGGACACTACTGGATGAAACATTTGTTGGGAGGGGGATTGGCCGACGAGGAAGTGTTGAGTA
This sequence comes from Clitarchus hookeri, assembly GCA_002778355.1. Taxonomy (NCBI): domain Eukaryota; kingdom Metazoa; phylum Arthropoda; class Insecta; order Phasmatodea; family Phasmatidae; genus Clitarchus; species Clitarchus hookeri. The sequence continues at coordinate 205,105 of NQII01003789.1, read as the reverse complement.
TCCTCCCAAATACACAGAAGTGTCTTCGTTAGATTTTTATCCTCGGGGAACTCTGAAGGGCACTGTGTACGCCACGAAGCCTCGGAGATTGGATGTCATGAGAGGCGTGATTGTGACCGCCTGGGATTCCACTCCCATGGAAGCCGTAGCTACTGTTTGCCGTTCTGTTCCGCAGAGTTGCAGACGACATATTGCTGCTGATGGCTGATATTTTGAACGTTTTTAACTGTTATTAACATTTGCACACTCCCAGCGTTGACCTTATAGCATCATACACGAGCAGTCCCATTAGATTATCTCAAATAGATTCTCTGTTGTTCATGTCGAAAGCGTGTAAACATTAGTTTGNTACACGAGCAGTCCCATTAGATTATCTCAAATAGATTCTCTGTTGTTCATGTCGAAAGCGTGTAAACATTAGTTTGCGACTTCCAGATTTGCAGGGTTTATATCTTTGCGTATATTTATTGAGCCTTTTTACCAACGTTTCCATTCTAATTCTCAAAACTAACAGCACAAAGAAACGTGAGTGATGTACAACAATTTTAAAAGAGAAGAACAAAACAATATATAGATTTAACACTTTTGATGATTTCTGTTAATTAAGTAACAAACCGTTGCCAGACGAGCTCAATTTCCTAAATATACCTTATGTGATTCCGTGACAGCTCCAAAAAGTTGCTTCTTTGCGAAGGTTGTAGGCATTTAAAAAAAATAGCAGTAGAACGATCTTCAAGAGAAGCTCAGAAGGAGCTTCGTCTGAAACGAACCGAAAATAAGAGAAACGAGCAACCCTCCGGGTAAAAGTCACAAGATTGTCAACACTCGACTTCAAAACAAAAGAAGGGGGCNAAGATTGTCAACACTCGACTTCAAAACAAAAGAAGGGGGCAGAGAAAGCCAAGTAGCAACAACAACGCATAATCCTCCAGACTAATATTTCTTAACCTTAATCCGTTACGACATCGGCGTCCAACCAAACTTATGGGGCGCAAAGGTGTGATTTAGTGTCTCACGGGTTTCGCGCGCTGACGCAGCACGAAGTTGAATAACTTGACAGACTTAAACTTTAAGGAAGGTTTTTTTTTCCTCGCCGAGACGAAAAAGACCTTTTCCCTCCCGTCGGCTTGAAGACATATTTCTGTCTGTCCCTCGCCGGCGATGCAGCGAGACGTAGACGCTCTGGACGCGAAGAGAGAAGGGGGAGGGGGGTGAGAGGTAGCTATATGGAGGTAGAGAGAGAGAGAGAGAGACAGTTAAAGAGAGAGCAAGAGACGGAGGCGATTAACTGGAGCAGAAGAAGGAAGCGACAGCAGAAGTCTGCGACGGCAGGCAACGTCGTTTGCGCCACTCGGCGGGGTTCGGAACCCCCTCATAAGCGCCTGCCGGAGAAGTTTTTTAATTAAAGAAAAACCGGAAAAGATTTATATGTTTTTTTTTTTTAACTACTGCGCACCTCCCACGGCCCCTGTACTTCTGCCTTACATTACCCACGCTTTATTCTTTTCCTTCTTTTCTTGATTCTCGCTCACCTGGCTCTTCCCGAGTTCCACGGTCAAGAGTTCTGGTGCCCCTGGCGTCACCTAATGCCGACAGTTGCTGGAGAATGAGGTCGCAGATATTAACTGCACGTCTGGAGATAACAAGGAATAAAAGCCCCAGAGGGCATTTTCAATTAAGTTCGCACTATGAATCTGCTGTAACTTGTGAACTAGAACTCGCAAATTAACTCCTTAAAGGTATTATTAATATATGAAATAATAAAAAAAATGTGGGAAAAATAGCTTTATAAAAGAAAAGAAAAAAACTTTAAGATTTATATATATATANTGAAATAATAAAAAAAATGTGGGAAAAATAGCTTTATAAAAGAAAAGAAAAAAACTTTAAGATTTATATATATATACATATATAATACAAAGCTCAAGGTAAAACAACCTTAAACATTAGGGAGTTCAAAGTAATTGTCTTGGTCGTCAGAACGTCAAGAGAACATTTTCTTGGAAATATTGTATTCAGTTCGCTCATATTTCAATTTCAACTTTTGAGATAGCATTAAATGTCAAAATGACTGAATTATAGACATTTACAGCAGTTATATTAACATACCACTCATAAGACTTCAAGAAACATTTAGTTTAAACAAAACTCCGCGTTAAAATAACTTCTTGAAATATGTATGACTGAAGACTTGAAATTGAAGAGATAATATTTACATTGAAAATGTCACTCATATATTATGTAACAAACACATTTAAAATTTTCAAAATACAAAAAAAAAAAAAACTAAATTGGACTGCTTTAAGATAAAAAAAACACATTACCTACTCTCGCTTTCGTAACTCGTAAAGTGATGTATGCCATAAATCCTAGCAATAGTAAGAGAAATTGAGTTAACTGGGTCAAGTGTTTGGTTACGTTGAGAGATGACGTATTCGACCGTAAGGAACTCCACTGATGTTTTGAAGGAATATGCATACAGCTATGTTTCACGAAAAATTATGCTACGTTCGCTGGTTGAATGTTTTCTTGGGTATTAGGACAAAAAACACAGCGATATTGCAGTTTAACACTGATGCAATCACGAAATTGACCAGGAAGATGTTTGAAACTAATTNAGCACTGATGCAATCACGAAATGGACCAGGAAGATGTTTGAAACTAATTCGTATACGACTGTGCATTGTACCGAATAGCTAAACACCGTCGAGCTGTCCCACGTCAGCTGATCGAGAATCTTGTATCACAATACAGNTGAAATAATAAAAAAAATGTGGGAAAAATAGCTTTATAAAAGAAAAGAAAAAAACTTTAAGATTTATATATATATATACATATATAATACAAAGCTCAAGGTAAAACAATCTTAAACATTAGGGAGTTCAAAGTAATTGTCTTGGTCGTCAGAACGTCAAGAGAACATTTTCTTGGAAATATTGTATTCAGTTCGCTCATATTTCAATTTCAACCTTTGAGATAGCATTAAATGTCAAAATGACTGAATTATAGACATTTACAGCAGTTATATTAACATACCACTCATAAGACTTCAAGAAACATTTAGTTAAAACAAAACTCCGCGTTAAAATAACTTCTTGAAATATGTATGACTAAAGACTTGAAATTGAAGAGATAATATTTACATTGAAAATGTCACTCATATATTATGTAACAAACACATTTAAAATTTTCAAAATACAAAAAAAAAAAAAACTAAATTGGACTGCTTTAAGATAAAAAAAACACATTACCTACTCTCGCTTTCGTAACTCGTAAAGTGATGTATGCCATAAATCCTAGCAATAGTAAGAGAAATTGAGTTAACTGGGTCAAGTGTTTGGTTACGTTGAGAGATGACGTATTCGACCGTAAGGAACTCCACTGATGTTTTGAAGGAATATGCATACAGCTATGTTTCACGAAAAATTATGCTACGTTCGCTGGTTGAATGTTTTCTTGGGTATTAGGACAAAAAACACAGCGATATTGCAGTTTAACACTGATGCAATCACGAAATTGACCAGGAAGATGTTTGAAACTAATTCGTATACGACTATGCATTGTACCGAATAGCTAAACACCGTCGAGCTGTCCCACGTCAGCTGATCGAGAATCTTGTATCACAATACAGTGCTTTTAGCAACAGCTACAGGCCTATTTAAGAAGGNGTGCTTTTAGCAACAGCTACAGGCCTATTTAAGAAGGTATACCCGGAGGAGTAAAAGGAGGACTCTGGAATGGATTTGCTTGCAAGGTTGGACTGCAAGAGCAGATAAGTACACAGGGCCGAGGTTCCTTTGTGTCTCATTGGCTACTGCATGCTTCGAAAGGTTCACGATTAGCTGGGTTGCTGCTGACGTTTAGGTTACCAGGAGCTGAACAGCGAACGGCGTTCCAACATGTTGCTGGTCGGTGACGTCATTTTGCTGGCGTGTGTGGCTCTAAATCGCGGTATAAAAGGCGTCGGTTTTTCCTCTGTAATATTAACTACGCTGTGGTAGAGAAAGGCCGCCCGTTACGTTGGAACTCGAATGCGACCGCGCCGACGAGAACCGAATGTACAGAACGAATTCGAGCAGTTTTCGTTCCAGAACAGCAAAACCTTGAAAACGTACTATAAAGCCAAGTACGATTTCACTACTCTTCTCAACTCGAACGACCTGAGGAAGACGCACTATTTAGAGCATAATAGAGTTCAAGACCAAGTTTTCTCTTCTATATTTTAAGCATACTTGATTGCTTCGCGGAACGATATCAATGATAACTTGACAAAAAAAACTTAATCATGAATACAGTTATATCCGTTAATATTTTNGCTTCGCGGAACGATATCAATGATAACTTGACAAAAAAAACTTAATCATGAATACAGTTATATCCGTTAATATTTTAGCGTAAATGTGATAATGTATTATCACAATATTTACTCTTATAAGTTATAAAAAGTTATTTCGACACAAAGTTTGGNAGCGTAAATGTGATAATGTATTATCACAATATTTACTCTTATAAGTTATAAAAAGTTATTTCGACACAAAGTTTGGTTTTACCGTCTTGATTCTTGAAATCACAAAAGTGGCACGTTGGCAGTGATCTTTGAAATCACACTCATCGTGTAGCTGTGTTAATGGTTTAAGTTTAAGCTTTTTTGACTTCAAATTTTATCTCAATATTTAAGATTTTTATACGGGAAAAAAAGCGCACTAAATTACCAAGATAACGTACTCGTTAAATTCTTATAACATTTAGAATTATTGCGAGTTGTAGCCAAGTGCATTAATTAAGTTCCGTTTGCGATTTACAGGAAAATTATATGCAATTTAAACTACTTTGCAGGCTATTTGCGGCAAAGTGAGCACTTTATGAAACCCTCTGATTCTCAATAATAGTTAATAAATACATTGTAATCTTAGACGTTAACTTTTGAGTCCAGTGAAATATATACACTATGTTTATTACATTAATGGCAATATTTATATATAAAAAAAGCAGTGCATTAGTAAAATAAACGGCTGGTAGGAAAAACGTAACTACGGGGTCTAAAGTGCTCACTTTACCGTGAACAGCATTTACAATGAAGAGCCAAAAAAACTGGTACGCCTGCCTAATATCGTGTAGGGCCACCCGAGCACGCAGAAGTGCCGCAAGACGACGTGGCANAAAACTGGTACGCCTGCCTAATATCGTGTAGGGCCACCCGAGCACGCAGAAGTGCCGCAAGACGACGTGGCATGGAATCGACTAATGTGTGAATGTATGCAGGAGGAAATTCACACCACGAATCCTGCAGGGCAGTCCACAAATCCAATCTGCGCCAATTTGAAAAGTGTTGCACGTCTGTCACGTTTAATGATTGTCGNCCTGCAGGGCAGTCCACAAATCCAATCTGCGCCAATTTGAAAAGTGTTGCACGTCTGTCACGTTTAATGATTGTCGTCAGTCGTCGTTTGTCCCGTTCTTTCACGATCTTTTTCCGGCCGCAGCGATGTCGAAGATCTGATGTTTTACCGGATTCTCGATATTCACGGTACACACGTGAAATGGTCATACGCGAACATCGAAATGTTATCGCTACCTCGAAGATGCTATGTCCCATCTCTCGTGCGCCGACTATAACACCACGTTCAAACTCTCTTAAATCTTGATAACCTGCCANTCCCATCTCTCGTGCGCCGACTATAACACCACGTTCAAACTCTCTTAAATCTTGATAACCTGCCATTGTAGCAGCAATAACCGATCTAGCCGCCGATCGCATCGCGTTACTCTGATTGGTTCCATACCTGTGTTAATTGCATACGCACGTCTATACCAGTTTTTTTGGGTCTTGAGTGTAGTTCCTTTTGTTCGTTTCGTTATAGTAAATTTCCACCGNCTGCCATTGTAGCAGCAGTAACCGATCTAGCTGCCGATCGCATCGCGTTACTCTGATTGGTTCCATACCTGTGTTAATTGCATTCGCACGTCTATACCAGTTTTTTTGGGTCTTGAGTGTAGTTCCTTTTGTTCGTTTCGTTATAGTAAATTTCCACCGTTTTCATACGTGTTTAAATTTATTTAGTTTCAGTGACGTGACATCACTAGTGTTACCATCAATACTTAAGGAAAAAAATAACATATTCCTAGTTTTACACTATTATAAATATTACTCTACTGAGTTTAGGGATACTGTGTTTTACTAAGTAATGCGTGAGCTGTGCGCCTTAAGGAAGAAGGGGTGTGGGGTCACTAGCCAATGTTATAACAGCTGTTGATGACGCAACACGAGCTGTAACTACGTAGAGTTTGCATGTTCCTGATGCCATGATCTGAGAGAAAACATTACAAAGCCGTCAGCTTCAGGTTGCAGGAGGGTGCCGTAATACTTCGTACAATTTTCACACTGTCCAGAATTTGTGTATATAATTTGTGTTTATTTACTTAAAACTTCGGCGCTTGTTGATTGAATAGAAACATAGTGAAGGGAGGTTTTTTCGATAAGAAAACGTATGAATGTTTTACTGATACCTAATGTTATTAAGCAATTCTGTTGGTATTGTAAGTCGTTTTCCTCAAAAAAGATACATTTGTTAAAGCAAAAAGTTTTTTAGATTTCAACCACCTGTTAGTAGTTCAACAAGAAGTTCAAAATTAAATAATAACATCCAGTCATTTTCACAGCCTAAATTGCAAAAAAAAAAAAAAAAAAAAAAAACACCCTTTTACATTTTATTAAAAGAGCAGCAGCTAAATAACAGCGAATGTGACTGCAAAGCATCTCACAGTTTTACAAATCGAGAAGATTAAACAACATATTTAATTACAGAATAATTGATTCAATAAATCATAGCCGTTTCATAAATTGCCCTCACTAAGACACAATAAAGATGACTTCAATTTCATAACTAGAGATGGTGGGAAATCGCGAAGATGTTTTCAGCCGAAATATTTTCTGTATCACTCTAACAAGTTTACTCTTTCATGATTGGATGAACAAGGTTTTGACTCGGCTAGGTTGTTTGCAGACCAATCACGAACATTCTGCCTTATAGTTTCAGAATGCTCATTGGTCCAGTGGAAAGAGGGAAGTGTCTTCATGCAGGCACGGCAGCCAATAAGGACATAAAGTATGTTCAATCCCAGCAAACAGTCCAATATCACCGCGATAAACCACCTTCTCTATTCATAAGTAGGGGCAGTGATATTTCGCGAAAAGATTTCGAGACAAGATACAGTCCGAAGCACTGTAGGGTCGTACAGCTTCTTTGGTTGGCTAAACAATGTTCTGGCCCGTGTTAACCATTTCCGCACGAACCACAAATGTTCAGTGTCGGAGTTACTTAGTCCTGAGTGGCTCGGTCAAAGACTGACACGGATACAGCAGCCAATGGAGGTATAACAGCAGCTGAGATGTGTATATAGTATTGAAGTCAGCTGTGCGCTCCGATTTTTATGTGAAAAGTCACTGGCCCTATTCATAAATAATGACTGACTATATAACATCTTTGGCGTGGGGAGACTGAGATAGTACTTTGTGCTTGCGCATACGTACTTTTCATATTTAGGCATGTTTGCGAAAATTATTACTTTTCGTTGCGCAAGTAATTTTCATTCTTTGATGTGAAATGATTTTCCAGTGGAGATATGGATGACTTGGACATTGTCACTTCAGTCTGTAACTGAGTACACGTTACATGAGCTTATGGCGTACTGTGAAAATTAAATATTTCTAAATGACAACTTTCAAAATAGCTGAACTAAACATGCAGTTTTGAAATAAGTAATAATTGAAGGATCGATCTTAATTTTATTTCACAGTTCCTATTTGCATTGTTCAAAAGAATCCTCTTAAATTGAGTGTTCATNGTACTTTGTGCTTGCGCATACGTACTTTTCATATTTAGGCATGTTTGCGAAAATTATTACTTTTCGTTGCGCAAGTAATTTTCATTCTTTGATGTGAAATGATTTTCCAGTGGAGATATGGATGACTTGGACATTGTCACTTCAGTCTGTAACTGAGTACACGTCACATGAGCTTATGGCGTACTGTGAAAATTAAATATTTCTAAATGACAACTTTCNCAGTCTGTAACTGAGTACACGTCACATGAGCTTATGGCGTACTGTGAAAATTAAATATTTCTAAATGACAACTTTCTAAATAGCTGAACTAAACATGTAGTTTTGAAATAAGTAATAATTTAAGGATCGATCTTAATTTTATTTCACAGTTCCTATTTGCATTGTTCAAAAGAATCCTCTTAAATTGAGTGTTCATNGAAGGATCGATCTTAATTTTATTTCACAGTTCCTATTTGCATTGTTCAAAAGAATCCTCTTAAATTGAGTGTTCATATACGCACGACGCATTAATAAGGAAGCAAGGTTACTGTCGGGAATGTGATCATACAGAACTACGAGTGCGAACTGGATGTTGCATACTCGTGCAACATTCTACGAAGATAGTTCATTACACTACTTTTTTTCTGCATAAAAAGAATGCGTTTNATGTTGCATACTCGTGCAACATTCTACGAAGATAGTTCATTACACTACTTTTTTTCTGCATAAAAAGAATGCGTTTGAGTAACGCCGTTCCGTTAGGCTTTAGAACCAACGCACCGATAACTGTTAGAGCGAATCATACGAACTTAGAAGTTTCGCTTTTCTCTTTAAGTTTTCAATAACTACAAACTGTTTCACGACGAAAAACTATGGGCCACGATTATTACAAATGGCCTGTCAGAAACTATTATAATTTCCAATCACTGTCTTTTTTGGCGTTGTTATATAACAGTAGATGTTTCAACGTTTCGAAAACGTTCGTAGAAACAAGAGAGTTCAAAATTACAGAGCAGAAAGTCTATCAATGAAAAATTCACTCCTTCGTTAGGTTTAGAGAGTATCAAAAATTNAAATTACAGAGCAGAAAGTCTATCAATGAAAAATTCACTCCTTCGTTAGGTTTAGAGAGTATCAAAAATTCAGAACACATTCCTTATACAAAAAGCAATGTTGTTATTTTTTTCCGTATTATTTGCTCTTTATGAACATACTAATACATTTCGGACGTTAATGAATAAGAAACTGAACTAATTTTTCTCAGCTGATTAACAATGGATCATTAAGTTTTAATGTAAGGGGATAATTAGCCCTCTCCCTACTTCAAAAATATCTCTAGGAAGATTACCGCTTTTGGATAACCGTGAGAGTTTGAAAGCCAGCTCATATTCAAAGATAATGGAGGAAGTGAATTGTGGACTGTATGAACTGGGCCCGAAACTTCATATCCACTCCAATTCTTTTTTTTCCTTCGGGTCTTTTAGACCCTATATTTTTCTCCTTTCTCTTTATGTGGAATGAATAGACACATCAATTTTTTGTTGAACTCAACTTTTGCGGCAGATATTTCCCATCCTCGTGGTGTTCTGTAGATATGAGTTATAGTTTATNTTTTTTGTTGAACTCAACTTTTGCGGCAGATATTTCCCATCCTCGTGGTGTTCTGTAGATATGAGTTATAGTTTATTGCCACTGGAGCTCACACAAGGCCGCTGGGTAGGAAGTTACCGAGAGCATAAACTAGGCTATATGGTTTGTCCGAATTGCAAAATCGCACTACCCGGNGCCGCTGGGTAGGAAGTTACCGAGAGCATAAACTAGGCTATATGGTTTGTCCGAATTGCAAAATCGCACTACCCGGCGAAGAAGAAAAAAAGAAGAAAGGAAAATGGTTGCCTTTTTATGTACTCTCCTGCCGTATCCAGCCTCTGCAGGACCAGTTGTCTTTGCCACAACGTCCTTATATCCATTCAAATAGCGCTCTCGTTGAGTCGGGAGGGGGGAGAGTTACGCCGATTCATGAAATCGTCGCNGTCCTTATATCCATTCAAATAGCGCTCTCGTTGAGTCGGGAGGGGGGAGAGTTACGCCGATTCATGAAATCGTCGCCAAGGATGAGAAAAATAGTGACAGCTAAAATTCTGATACTGTAAGAGAGGAGTATGATGATACTTTAGCATAATTATCGGTAGGGGCAGTGATATTTCGGGAATGATTTCGAGACCAGATACTGTCCAAAGCACTGTAGGATCGCCCAGCTTNTCGGTAGGGGCAGTGATATTTCGGGAATGATTTCGAGACCAGATACTGTCCAAAGCACTGTAGGATCGCCCAGCTTCTCTGATTGGCTAGAAAATGTTCTGGCCCGTTTTCGCCGTTTGCGCATGAATCACGGATGTTCAGTGTCGGAGTTACTTGGTCCTGAGTGGCTTGGTCAAAGACGGAGACNCGCCGTTTGCGCATGAATCACGGATGTTCAGTGTCGGAGTTACTTGGTCCTGAGTGGCTTGGTCAAAGACGGAGACGGCACCAGCAGCCAATGGAGGTGTAAAAAAACAGCTTTGGTGTGTATATAGTATTAAAGTCTACTGTGTGCTCCGATTTTTACGTGGAAAGTCACTGGCCCTAATTATTGGATATAAAATTTTAACCGTTTCTGAAAAAATTGGGTACTGTTTACTAATAACATTGTAATTAGCAAATGAAATTGNGGATATAAAATTTTAACCGTTTCTGAAAAAATTGGGTACTGTTTACTAATAACATTGTAATTAGCAAATGAAATTGAACTGATGTAACGTTTTATTATGATGCGTAATAAAATAGCGCGTTAATGTTTTTTTTCACGAGCACATAAAAACTAAAAAATCCACGGTGGTTTTGCCAGTTCAGTCCTGAATTATTTTACAAGATCAAGCGTTGCATTTTTTTTTTTCAATTTTGATGGGCACTGTACCTTTGTTGTGCTTGCTTCTCGCCGCCACTGAAAGACGTGCTGCATATTTGGCGATGTCAGCACCGTCTATTTACAAATGAGAAGTGTAGATACATCAACAAATCAGATTACTCACAAGTAAGACGCTCAAAATACCGGCCAGTGAGTCCTTGTTGCGTGCAGTACCGACCATAAGTATCCTCCATGTGAAACATGTTCTCGGTCAAGGACACAGCGACTGAATGGGTGAATGATAAATTCAAGAACATTATAATTATATTACATTGCAATTTATAAAATCCAAAACATTTAAAGTAAGCCTCGTAAAGCAATAATTATATTACAATACAGTTTATAAATCCGAATTAATAAAAAAAGATTTAAATCAATATTAATGTTTTAAAACTGAGACGTTATATTTGTTTATTGTGTATATATGTAAGGGTTGGCTACACTACTCCACAGACGTTTTGCAACCTCGCTGCAACCTTCCATATGTTTATCTGGTGATTTCCGTGTTTCTTTACTATGTTGAATGTACGTGTAGTTTAATAATTTTATAAAGAATAAAATCACATTCAACAATCCTACATATGTCTTTCGTTTTTTTATATTATATTACTGACAAACGTATATATGTAACGATAAAAGTGTAAAAATATGGAAAATATAAAATACTGAACAATAACTTAATGAAGACTACAGNCGTATATATGTAACGATAAAAGTGTAAAAATATGGAAAATATAAAATACTGAACAATAACTTAATGAAGACTACAGAAACCTTTAGTTAGTGTTGTTTAATTAAAAATAACTTCAGTGATGCACTTTTTTCTATTTTTTTAAGTTAAGGACAATTTTATCCAACACAAATTGATTTCCAATAAAAAGTTTTTCGGAACTAACTTTTAATGGGATAGTCTTAAATTAATAAATAAAAAATGCTTCATAGATGGTTTACCAGCTAGATGAACTAAATTGAAACCCCTTTTCGCAAATTTTAATCAGTCACGTGATGTTATCATCAGCGGCTGCAAGGTCGTTGAGGTGTCTGGAGGGCACAGAATCCTGAGTGAAAATACCTCTTAGCTAATGGTGACCCGTTTTAATAAGTCACTATTATGTCACTATTGCACTGTCTTTAAAAATATTTTCGATACCTCATTTTCAATATTGAAGTCAGTGAAACAGATTGTGAGTAATATTATTATCATTTTACCTTTTTTTTTAANGATACCTCATTTTCAATATTGAAGTCAGTGAAACAGATTGTGAGTAATATTATTATCATTTTACCTTTTTTTTTAAATAAATATGGCAAATAATGCTTTTATTCTTCATTATGATTCATTCCATTATTAATTGAGTTCTCCTTTTTTATTNAAATAAATATGGCAAATAATGCTTTTATTCTTCATTATGATTCATTCCATTATTAATTGAGTTCTCCTTTTTTATTTATGCCATTACTAAGTATGGTTAACGTTTTTGATATTTTGGTTAAATTATTTATTAAAGCTTGTATAGTGGGTTATTGACTTATTTCAGTTTATTTTATCACTGTTTGTAACAATTCTACAACTAATATATATTTTTCTCGTCCCTTTTATTTTAGTTCAGTTTCTTTCTGCACTTTAGAAATTACGTTTATAGCCCAGTTAGTTGCCCGAAGACTCACGTGTGATGCGATTGTTCTCTGCCGGCCGGGGATCTGCATTGCAGCTTTACGAAGTCTTTCTGGAGTTGTCGTTGGAGATTTACCTCTCATTTTCCTACCCGCAGCTTGCAAATTCTTACAATNTTACGAAGTCTTTCTGGAGTTGTCGTTGGAGATTTACCTCTCATTTTCCTACCCGCAGCTTGCAAATTCTTACAATATCTTGACGTCTTCCGACAGTTAGCGTGTGATTTTACAAAAAAAACGAACGGGTCTCTGTTCACGTGATATTTCCCCCCGCCCCTGTGTCTGGGCATACTTCGTCTATTCAAGACAGCCTGCAACGTCTACCGTCGAGAATATAATATTTTTGTGCGTCTTCTGTTTGGCGTCTGGGCATTCTTCACGTAGGGTTGGCCACACATTTTCACCACAGCGTTTTGCCAGTATGCTGTGTTCGTGCTGCGTTGTGGCTGTGATGGAGTGTTCCGGCACTTGAGGCCCAACTTCATTATTATGTTGTAGTTTTTTTATTTTTTGCAATCACGTAGTCGGTACTAAACCTAGTATATAAACGTTTGTGGTTTTAATAACACGTCTATGTATGTATTTTTTTTATATTGACAAGGCAACATCTTTTCCTAATTATCTGTCTGTGGTGTTGTAAAATTTTTTTTTTTCCTTTATTTATCTTGCTGAGTTCTGTGAGAGTGCGATTTTTATTTAATTTAGTCTCGTGGTCGGCAACGGACACAGTTCAATCGTACCAGCGTCTCTCAGCTACCTTTCACAATATCGCTTTCAAATAAAAACACCTTGCCCTTTGATGAGGAAAACTGTGCTACGGGAGACCAAATACGATTAAATTAATAAGAATGTTTGTTTTTGTGTTTTTATTCAGTCCACAAATAATAATTCATCAAAGGATTTTCAGGCTATTGAAAGTTTTACAAATAAAAGTTATGTATACTTTATTCAAGGATTCTTCATACTTTTTTTAAATCTAACTTTTGAAGAATCACTTCATGTATGGCGTGTTGGTGGTATCCTACATATGTCATAGATCACATGCGTTTTATACTTCTGTTAAAAAAAAACGTATCTCATGTATTGTTAAGTTGAGCTTTTACATACACCGTAATTATAAAATATAAGTACTCGTAATTTATATGAATAAATAGAGTGAGAAAATAGAGGTGGTGGTAAAGTCAAGATGGGAAAGGTTCTTATGTAAAATATAATTATCAAACAGGTCGTGCACGAATGCGGTGCGTTGTCCCTTTGCTGTAATTTCCTAGACTCGGTTAAGCTTTGTTTGCATTAGGCGGAGGAGGAACCGCCTTAATGTAGAACTTAAGCCAGCCTTCAGAAAATTCTGAAGTAACCGCTAATGAACTCACGCCTAAAGTAATTCAACATGTATAACGTTAATCTTCAAGTATGTTTGTCTCACACTCACAAATCTCATTTACAATATTACACTCTTAACTTGAAACAGTCATAATTGAGCCAAATCAGTGAGAACAGTGAGAATCGAGCAACTGATAATCAGTGCCAAAGAACTAATTAATATAGTGGTTCAATTTCACTGGTTTATTTCTGATTCACCACAGAATGTCAAGAATTCCACTGCTATAAATCACTGGTTCCCAATTTATTTGCTTTATTCACCGGTCAGCAGTAGTTTGTCGACTGACTTTCAGTGATAGTTATTTCACTGATTGAAATCACTGTTTCGGACCTACAGTGTAATTCTTCACATTTTTAGGGGCAGCAATAATGTAGCACAATAGAGCACTCTTTTAGATAATCCACGTTCCATAGGCATTGTCCGCCATATTTCGCATTTCGTGTTAACGCAGCCGTAATTCTAACTCAGATCACCGCAGCTAGGAGTTTTGAGTACTTTTCCATGAATCAGTTGTTTTAAATCGTTCTAAGGTAAAATGCAAACGGCAGAAATGGCTAAAATATATTAAAATGAATAATTTGTTGCGAAGAATGTTTGTGGAACTGAAAGAATTAATTATAACCATGTAACCTGAAGTCTGGTAAGGACGAAATTTATGATTCTTTATTTTGAGGGTATTTTATGGTTTCGAGAGACGACAGTGATAATGACTTAATTAAAAAACTTATCACCTGAAAATTAATATTCACCATGATTTAGCGTAAATGTGAGAGAATAAAAAATATGTTGATTTTTACAACATTCATAAAATTATTTTAACACAATTCTAGAGTGTTTAATTAAAGTTACGAGGGTGTCATGTTGAAATTTCTTTAAAATCGAACGCTTCGTTCACCTGTGGTGACGGTTTTAAATTGTAATTATTTTTACTTCTAATTGTATCTGAAATATTTTAAGTCTGGTGAGCCGCATGAAACATTTACAAAATACAATTTTACAGATAGTCGAATAACTTGAAAAATTAATTTGATCTGTATAAAAATGTACTAAATTTGTTCTATTTTAAGTTTTATAAGAAAAAAAATTAAATTTATATTCCCTCCAACTTGCTTAATTAATTTTCTGAAATTTATTCTCTCCCATTATTATGCTTTTTTTTCAGACCACTATTTTATATTTCAATGAAAAAAAAATATGTAATATAATACCAATATAAAAAATGATTTTATTCTTTATAACGCCTTAGGGCTGTGAAGTCTGAGGTTACAATTATTCTTAATTCCAGTTAGCAAACACACAAGAAAATAAACTCCGGTATTCAATTTTTAAAAANTCTGAGGTTACAATTATTCTTAATTCCAGTTAGCAAACACACAAGAAAATAAACTCCGGTATTCAATTTTTAAAAACTTAAACAAAAGAAAACACGAAAGCTTCAAGATAAATATAATGTTTGCGCTTTTTGAATGTATTTGTCGATTTGTTCTTCGGAGAAAATGTTTGTCCCCCGGTTACTTCTTGCAATACCGTTAATGCCAAGCATCGGAAGGCCAGTAGAGAAGAGGGAGGGTGAGAGTGATAGAGNCCTTCCGCAGCCCGGCTAGCGGATTCCGAAACCTTCCGTGCACTGGCCCGTTTGACCGTTCCAAGGTCTATTTACCCGAAACACCGCGGTCAAACGCGGCCTCACCCGCAAACGAGATACGTCAGTCTTTGTAACTCACACAACCAACTACCGTGCTGTGGGAAAGGGAGGGGGGTATGCATACCATACCTCCTCTACCGCAGTCGTAGACTGCTATCATGGGCATCACCGAAATGTTTTCACGTGGATTGTTAAATGGGGGGATGTGTCATAGCAAACATAATAAGATTCCTTCAGATGAGTTTTACGCAAACTAAATGCAATCGACATCCATGATGCCTCACGTGGATAAATAAGTTTATTTTAACAATACTCCGTATAATATTAAACACAAGAGAACAAAAAAATTATCCATCTATAATCACAGAAAATTTGTAAACATCTGTAATTCCTCTGAGGTATGTCATTACGAGCAATGGATTTTGTTGTAAAAAAACAGTTTTTTTCACTTAGTCATGAGAATTTTCACACACAAAAATAATTAATAGACAGTGGTTGTAATAAATATCTCACATATAATTTGAAAAGTCCAGATGCGAGGAGAGGGTCAATGCCCACCCCTTTGCCATTCTCCTGCCGATATTCATGGTCAATACACTGATTCTTCGTCTTCTGCGCATGAACCTAACATTGACCTACACCACGCCAACACAGCTGCCAAAGTCACATCGTCAACAGTAATTAACGTGTTTGTTTATATCTTAATTTTCAAAAGAAAAGTGCTTCTATATTAGTAAAATACTTTCACTAATTTTAATTTAATTTAATTGCGTTAAAACTGTTCGGAGGAAATATTTAGATATTTATTAAACCCTTGTTGAAGTAAACATTGTTCTACACTTAATTCCTGTCCACGTCGTTTATGATAGTTGTGTTGGCAGAAAAGCTGTCTAATGTTGGAGTGGAGAAGGTGAAGAAATTTTGGCGGCTCCTTACATCGAGGTTTTGAGAGCGGATGAGGGTGAAGTGAAGTATTTATGTAGCAGTGCCGGAATGCTAGAACGGAAGAAACGGGAGTTCCCCGAGAAAACCCGCCGACCAGCGGCATTGTCCGGCGAGATTCCCACATGTGAAAATCCGGGAGTGACCCCGCCGGGAATCGAACCCGTGGTTCGCCTTTGTTGGAGGCGAGTAGTCTGACAAATACCCCCCCCCCTTCCACCGTAAAACGT
>NQII01003789.1:160377-188293 GCA_002778355.1 Clitarchus hookeri | reverse complement strand
CCGTAAAACGTTAGGACACAGCTACTGCGCACCGCGGGCGCGTACTCTACCCCATTTCCCCTCCAACACCGAAGTCCAACTTTTGCTGCAGCTGTTAAACAGGGCCGTCCGTCCACCTGTTAGAAATAGAGCAGCTGCTAAATACAGCGAGTTCAAAGGACTTTGTGAGGAACCCCTACAACATCGAACAGTCCCAGGGGCGTGGTTGAGGAAGGAGGGGGAGTGGAAGGGTGGGCGAGCAGTCGGACACGGGCAGATAGAGACGTCGTCGGCTCGTAACTTTACCTACCGTTTCGCGGAACTTCGTAAAGACCGCTTCACCCTCGCAAAGGCAGCGGGAGGGAATGAGGCGATGGAAATGTTAAAGACGCTCAACGGGGGGTGGAAATGAAGCAGGGTTGTAGCATTCGGCTTAAGGAAATAGTTCACCGGAAGTAGAAGCAGAGGTGAAAGAAGTGAATGAAGAGCAAAAGTTCCTGGGGTTCTTAATCCCTCGTGGAGGGATGCGCTGCCTTTCTGAAAACTATCTCAAAGTTTGCTGGAAAATGAAGATGTAATACACCTACACTAGTATAAGACCAACTATTGGAGTTATTCAAGGGCACTTTACCTTACAACAATAATTTCTTCCTACTTCATAACTTAGAGTTGCCTACCGTTCCTGTAATGTTTATTCCAAACTCAGCACCTGTGATAAAAGGCATGTTTTCATAAAAACTATTTTTTTTTCTTGTAGTTTGCAGGCGTAGAAAAACACAGAGTACTATATAGCAGACACAGTTAACTGAAGACAGTAAACTGCGCCCTATATGCAGAGCACCTAACATCCAATATATCTGCAACTTTCATATAAGCATTACAATATTTTTTTTCTAATTTTAAGTATGTTTGCATTTATAATAGAAGAGGACATGCGTGGACCTTACTATTTGCTTACCAACGACACGGCCGTTGTTAATTTTTAAAAAAATTTGAATTTTAAAACAACTTATTATTTTCTTATTTCTTATTTCAGATCACAAGCTGGAAGTTATATCTTCTACTCGGGTGAAATTTAATATATTTTAATCATCAAAGTACTAACGCTAAGGACCGTTCTGAGAATTTTTTGTTCGCTAATAGCCGTATTGGGGCATCATTCCTTAGTATGACACCAAGATCACGGTCTCATTGTCTGGATAAATTATTTCGTACGTTTTCGTGTTTAATAGCTCAGGTTTTTTTAGACACTATTTGTTTATTGAAAAATACACTACTTCATTTAAAAAATAAATAAGAAATATGATATTTTAAAGAACATTGCATAATTTTGATTAAAAAAGAACATACTCGGAAACATGATCTAAAAGTTTTGATCTTCGTAATGAAGAGATTTGATTGGTTAAAGTTATTTTTAAGAAACCAACTTACGGCGGAATCATGGAGTATTGGAAATTATATTATTCGTTGACAAGATACAGTATGTGTAATTACTTGCTTTGTGTTTTGATTAACTTCAACACAGACACAATTTCTAATATATTTACTATTGTTTACTAGACGTTGATCAAAAATTTAAAATGTATTAAGGGTTTAAATTTGGTTTTTAAAATATTGTCGTTTCGGTTTTTAATGTACACTAGATTTATTTAAAGCACGATATTTATGGCACAGACAACTTTTTACCTAACTTATGGGTCAAGTGAACACGGTACTTCGCTCTCTACTGCATATATTATGTAAGTTTTGGAAACTGCTGTACCGTAAGTACGGTGATCTACGTTATCGGTTTTTTTACGTTTAAGGAACTCTGTTGATATAAATATTACGGCGGAAATGAATTGAAACAGCAATTAGGAACTCGGGAATTTCCTGGTGGAAACAACTCACTTGCTGTTTTTATTTTGCATTTAGTACATATATATATTTTCAGGCATTACTGGACCTATTTGCTGGAATGTCAAAAGTTATGAAATGCTCTTTAATTATGTTCATTTTTTCTAGAAAATATTACTCGTCACAAGAGGGACATCAAATAATAGAATCATTTGAAAAAAGTGGTTCTGAAATGCACTTTTAACATCTCCACGTTTTCAACGAACTCTTTAACAACTCGGAGTGTCTAGAGTACTATTGCAGGAGCGTCGTTTTTTTACGCGCATAAACCAAACAAGGACATGTGTTGCTGTCTGCGTAGCATGATGAAAGAGTAGAACCTCCCTTCCAGATGCACACACACACACACACTAGAGTGTACTTAGATGATTTTCTCATAAATTTTCAGTTTGCCAGAAGAAATCCCTGCATGACTGTGGGTTGCAATGATTACCTTGTCGTCTTGCAGATGACTCTCTCGACTAATGAATAGTTTATTATTTCGGGAAAATGAATCTTGGTGAATACTTAAAGTTCTTTGTATTTTTTCAATAACCATTAAATGAACAATGTTCAGCGCATTAACGTGCCACTTGACGCTGACCTCTTTCAAATCCGCTGCAAAAATTCTAACTCATTATATTTGTTTTAAGGTGCAAACTACTCGACCACACTTTTTCAAGACCTTGGGTAAAAAAAAATAAGTTTCAACATTTTTTCAATATTTTTTTGTCATGAGCTACACAAAGATAAATAGTCGAAATATTTCCCTTGTGCGGGAGTTCACTAAAATCAATGCAGTTTAAAGAAATAAGTTTCGTACGTGTGGAGCTTCCTTCTGGCATACGTCACCTTTATAAATTTAACATTTTTATACCTGAAATGCACAGTCAATGACTTAATTGGAACTGACACAAAATACTGAATCGGTCTGTATTTCCAAGAACTTGCCTTTATTGGTGTTTGGTCCAATTACTGGGCTTGTTGTAGGTTAGCTCATTGATTGAATATATTTTTTACAATTTTTCGCAAATCTGCTTGTGACCGCCTTCCCCGTGTATGCGGTTTTTAAGTGAGTGCTGCAAACATTTGCTCAATATCAGGTTTAGTTCGTAACAAACTTGATTAACGAAATATGTCACTTCTGAAACGCCGAGTGACATGGCCTTCTGTTAATACACTGGACTCAAATTCGAGAGATCTTAAGTTATATTCCTGGTTTCAGACATATTTATTTCTTTTCTTCATGGGATGTTTACTAAAGGTTGATATATCCCACACATCTTCGATTACATAACATTAATGTATAATCGTACTTCAAAACCTGATTTTAAAAATTTAAGTTGGTCACAAGATGCAGGTTTCCTTTCACGGAATTACTGAAATTTGTACGGCCGCACTTGCATCCGTATTGCTCCATGTACCACCTCACTTGTATCCGTATTGCTCCATGTACAGCCTCACATGTATCCGTATTGCCCCATGTACAGCCTCATGTGTATCCATATTTCTGCATGTACAGACTCACGTGTATCCATATTGCCCCATGTAAAGCCTCAATGTATCCGCATTGCCCCATGTAAAGCCTCACTTGTATCCACATTGCCCCATGTACAGCTTCACTTGTATCCGTATTGCCCCAAGTACAGTCTCACTTGTATCCGTATTGCCCCATGTACAGTCTCACTTGTATCTGTATTGCCCCATGTACAGCCTCACATGTATCCGTATTGCCCCATGTACAGCCTCACTTGTATCCGTATTGCCCCATGTAAAGCGTCTCTTGTATCCGTATTGCCCCATGTACAGCTTCACTTGTATCCGTATTGACCCATGTATAGCCTCACTTGTATCCGTATTTCTCCATGTACAGCCTCACTTATATCCGTATTGCCCCATGTACAGTCTCACTTGTATCTGTATTGCCCCATGTACAGCCTCACACGTCTCTGTATTGCCCCATGTAGAGCCTCACTTTTATCCGTATTGCCCCATGTACAGCTTCACTTGTATCCGTATTGCCCCATTTCAGGTCAAACTGACTGAAGAATTACGGAACGTTCGGTTATGGTTAGAGATGGGAACAGAGTATCAGGGAAAAACAGAAGGTGGATTTCAAAATCACATACTAAGTCCACTGTACCCAGAGGTTTCTCGGCCGTTAAATACTGAATCTGGAGAAGATATTATGGACAAGGCCACCTGATTTCACGGAAATATTTATTCTCAAGCTAGACTTCAACTTCCTACGTGCAAACTTGCAAATTTCCTTTGACCGTTGGCCCGTGTGTCTGTGCGAGAAGACGTTTTTACTCGACTGGGCCGATCATAATAAAAGTACCCTGACACTGAATCCGCGACCAGCTGGCAGACACTGAGGATGCGTGCTGGTTGACACCACCCAACCGTGATGTTGGTTCTCAAATGACGTGTTATGGATGACAACTAGTCGTGGAGGATATTCGCGCAGGTGGCCCTAGCTATGAAGGAATATTAAGAAATCCAAGATGCGAGGACATCGTCACCGCTACCCGCCTATCGTTCCGCCATTTGTCACGTATTAAATATCCGCAAAATTGACTAGATTTTAAGACATTTTCACTATTTCCTGAATATAATGATTGTTTCGTGTGTATTAAACGCACACTCAAATGTGCTGTCATACATATACGTGGACACAACTTTTTTTTTTAAAACTTAGTGAATGCATTATCTACTAAGGCAAAGAGGAGGAAGTAGTTTAATTAATGCTGAGCAATTACGTAATAACGTGGTTTAGTTGTTAATTTTTTCCTTATATTTTATGGCATATTTAAGGCTTTTAATTTTTGCGTACATTTATCCGTATTTGTTCAGTAGATACATAAAATAAATTAATGAACTAAATCATATAAATTTCTTACTTAATTTAAATTTAAAACACTATAAATTTATTGGTGAAATTGCAAAATATATTTCAGATTTCATCAATAAATAGAGAAATGGTTAATGAACCAGTGAGGAACTAACCAAAAGGTCGTATAAATTAAGAAAAATAAATATGCAGTTAGTTACATATTATGTTTACGATTGCGCTGAAATATAATATTGTTGCTGTGTTTCTCTGCATCTTGCAGTCGTAGCCGTCATTTAGCATTTTTGTTACAAACCTTCACTTTAACGCCTAGTGTGTTTCCGGACTCATAATCTCCGAAGGTAGTCTGTTACAATCTCGGGATAATGTCACAATGGACGAGTTTCCTCGGACTTCAGGTACAATAAAATTTCTCAAGCACCATTGGATAGCTCTTAGGTGGGTGTTCTTTCTTATCTCTCATAATGTGGAATGCCGGGGTCTGGAAACGTTATGTGTCGCAAATATTTCAACTAAGATTCTCTGAAGCAAGTAGTCTTTGCCAAGACACTCCTTCGTGACCGAACACAACGAAGCTTCGAGAAGTCTGTTCGAGTAAAGGTAACAGCCTAATCTCACAGGCTTTACGACGAGGAAGTGATAAATGAGGTTTCGTGCCAGCAACATTGTGATTAATATTTGATTAATATTTGTCGCGTGATTTCTTCCACATTCGTGTTACGCTCGGTTCTTAAATTCATGTTGGCCTGTTACGGCCTGGGCTCTCATACAAATAAGAGTTTTGTACAAGTGACGTGTACGTCGTACGATCCTTTTATTTTTAGCATTTTTCTGATTGTGTGTGTATTAATATATATCTTAAAATACATTTCTATGTTTTTTGCATATTGCACTTGTGATTATATTTTTTTTTCTTATATGTATCGATTTTATGCGATTTTTTTACTAGGTGGAAAGTATACCATGTTTCATAACTAATAATTGTTTTTCATTAGCTATTGGTAAAATGATAATAATTGTGTAATCTCTGCAAGGGACATGCCTACTGACGTAGCAGAAGTCATCATGTATTGCCATGAAGCTACATCATCATCATTAATATGAGCAATTAGCGGTTTACACACATCTTGGGAGTGCATTCTGCACAGCATTGGAATGGATGCAGACGGTTCCTTTTCTAAAGGGTTCTCGCTACAATGATTCATCGACTCCTAGTTATCTCCATGTAAGAAATCTAGAAAACGTTGAGAAAGACAAATCCTTCTACCAGCAGCTGCACTCTGGTAAGTTCTGTCGCGAATCACGCTCACGTTTGCTGATTGACCATAAGTGAACGCTCCAATCATTATGGCTTACTTGAATGAATCAGCGGAAACTCTAGGACACCAAAACCCGAAACAAATGCAGTAAATCTCTGGCTGTAGGTCATCTCTAAGTTTGAATGCCCATTTGAAAAATAGTGATTTGGCAAGCCTTACTGCAATAATTTTTTGGTGGAAACATTTCATATATTTAATTTAAGACATTTTTAAAAAAAGTTATTTGTTTAATTATTTTTTGCTTCTTTTAAAGTGTTATTATGTTTTTTCGGTTCTTAACCTTATCAGTTCCTGTATCCACTTTGAGTGGACATGTTGCAGATGAAGTGAAAATATGACAAGAACTGTACACATCCAGGATCATTGCCGAATGAGGTCAGTGTCTTCCTTGTCCTTAACGTGATTTGTTGACATTTATACTGCTCAGGATTTGTGAATGGTTTACCCAGTTACCATCAAACACAAATCACATATTTCAATAATTTTGTGAATAAAGCAAGAGTTAAATCAGGATAAGTGCAGCGAGAATCAAAATATTATTTCACTGCAATACTTGAAGCGGGAATGAAAGGATTAATTTTGTTTCACCTTTTGGAAGCGTTTTTAACGAGTTGTTATTCTCCACCAGGTTCAAAGGCGTGCTGGGCATAGGATAATGTTTATTGGGCCCCCGATTATACACTCATGTCTATGAAACAGGATAGGAAGGCAAATGGAATGCTGCAATGTAACGATATATCTAAGCAGTTTCTTTCCAAGAGTGCAGCAACCCCGCCGAGCGTTCACGATACATATCGCACTTTACAGTTCAAAAGTTTTTTTTAAGCCCAGGGAAAAGCAAATGTTTTGCAGCCCCATTAAAAGTAAGGAATCAGAAGATGTCGAGTAACAACCAACACGATAGATAACAAGCAAACTTGCTTGCGAAAAGTCGTCTCGATCTTGGTGTGCGAATCCGAACGGGAGCAATTACATACGCATCGTATAAAGTAATAACTAACTTTCGCAATTATGGAACTTTTCAAGATCTTCGGGGTGCGTGCTAAGGATTATTGTATCAGATGACATATTCGAAATGCCACTCTTTCCGCCGTAAGTAACACCAGCACGAGTGAATAGCTGAACACTATCAAATTATGTTTGGAGAAACGAAATTGACGGAGATGCTGTTACGTTTCTTTGCTGTTTTATCACAACTTTTCTAAGACACAGCATAATCTAAGATGCAATTATGGTCAATAAAACATTAATTTGTGATTTAAATTCTGAAATTGCTACGATGGAGTGCAAAAAAAAATTATATCTCAAAGAGTTTTTCTTTAGATCACTGCCAACCAGGCATTCCATTTACTGTTTACCTGTCAACAATGAGATTATGATGTATCGTTCACCAATAGGACATGAGGAAGTGATAAATGAAAACGAATGCAACATTGCATTCCTGTTGTAATGGATGCTGGCGTCTCATGCCTAACTTATCTTCAAT
The DNA here is from genome assembly GCA_002778355.1 of Clitarchus hookeri. Classification (NCBI taxonomy): domain Eukaryota; kingdom Metazoa; phylum Arthropoda; class Insecta; order Phasmatodea; family Phasmatidae; genus Clitarchus; species Clitarchus hookeri. Next base: position 180,780 of record NQII01003789.1, on the reverse strand, counting down.
GCTAGTAAAAGTGTGACGACCTCAATGTGTTAAGGGGGCCGCTGTGGTGTAGTGGTTTGACCACTCGCCTCCTACCTAGGCGATCCTGGTTAGATTCTTGGCGGGGTCACTTCCTGATTTTCGCATGTGGGAATCGTAACGAAAGATGCCTTTGGTAGGCGGGTTATTTTCGAGGTTCTCTTGTTTCCCCCGCTCTTGCATTCTGGCGCTGCTCCAAATTCACCTCATTGGCTTCCAGGACCTCGACGTTAAGAGCCACCCAAATCTCTACACTCCACTCTGCTCAGTGTGTTAAAAAGACGACACGGAATTAAAGTATTGCTCAAGAAACGATGTAACTGATGTACTGTCAGGTTTGAAACGGATTTTTTTTTGACAACGCAACTTTATAAATCATCAGAAAGTTTAAAATGATGTCACCGAGTACTCAAAGACACAGTGGTGATAACCAACACTTGCACCGTGAATTCACGCCCCATACGCCAGCAAAATGGCGTCTCTTGCCAACAAAACGCTGGAACGCCGTTCGCCAGTCGGCGCATGGAAACCAACTCGCCAGCCGGTTTCCTGGCTGACAAATAGATGCCTGCAAAATTAGCGTTATTGTTTTGTGACAAACCAAACTTCACTGCTCAATAAATGTTCGAGAGTAATTCTTTGGCTGCTTCACTTTTTACGAAGTCGTGTGCCTTTTAGACCGCTTTGCTGGAGGTTGGTTTGTCTACAATTTATCGCGTCTCACTTGTTGGACAGTCTTTGAGAGAGGTCTTCACAAACTGTTAGCCAATAGCAGAATTGAAGAGAGCATATAGGGTTATTTTAGTCTAGTCTGCAGTCAGAAAATAACGTGAGTCTTGCATGTCCTCACAAATAGGTAAACTTTCGCGGCATGAAGTAGCCAATTATACATCATGCCCGTTACCACAGCCTCCCGCAGCCAATCATAGAATGGGAATACTCACATTAAATAAGCCGCCACGCCATTTCGGCTCTGCGTATTTATCTCTTCTGTTCCTTTGTGTAGTCGAGCCTCAGTTATTGTCTGTTCGCGGTTTTTTGACACTTTTTGAACAAACCGTAGGAAAAATCACTTCATGTATAACTTCAACTAAAATGTTCACTGCTAATATTTCGGAAATGGAAGATGATGTTGATATGTTGGCTCCACAGAAGTGAAGATTAGGCAAGGGATCATAATTGCATCCCAGACAAATATTTTAATTTATTATTACAATGTCTATTTCTTGCACAAAGATACATTATTAAAAATAAACAATCCCTGTTCACATTAAGAAAATAAAACTGGAGTAAATCATAATGCCAATGGTTGGTTTTGCAGGAGTCCAATGCAAGCAGTTTACATGCTATCGTAATATGACAATTTAAAATAACGGCCGTCGTCTGCCCCATTTAACTGCTTAGTTACTGGGCTACGATGTTCGTATGTTTGTGTAGATTCTGTTTCCTTGAAACTGATAACACTGGTACTTCCTTGTCAGTACCTTGTGATAGTTCACACTACCAACAGGTAGGACGGGTTGGAAGATGGTGGTTGCTGATGCTGTAAACTATGGTGAATGTAGAAAGAACCAGAACTAGACGACAACCCTCTCCACGGTTAAGTTATTTGCAAACCTCTTTAAACCAATTTCAACTTTTATAAATGGGTGTTCAGAGATGATATACCACATTTGTCATGTACGTTGTTCAGTGACGAATCATGGCCAAGTCCATCTCAGAAACATGCACCATTGGTCAGTAAACAATCCCCATTGGCTTCGTCAAGTGGAATGTCAGCGTCCATGCTGTGTAAATGTGTGGTGTGGAATAGTGAACCATCATCTCATATGCCCTTTTTTTTCTATAGAAGGAACACTGGATTCCCAAAAGTATATCAACCTCCTAACAGACGAACTTCCACAAATGTTAGAAGGAGAAAATTTTATATTTTTTCTAAAATAATGTGTAGTAAATATAAAATATTTCACCAGTGGTGTTATAAGAAAACATTTGTCAACTAAGTTCCCGAAGAATAACTTACTACGAAAATTTTTTTAACAGTGTACCTTGGGCGCACATCGCACATCGTCAGTGACGCCTTTCCTGCTCCGCGCGAATAACGCGCGCTACCATTCAAGATTAATAATTTGTTAGTGGTTAATGCGCCCGGCCGCACCCGTTGGACACTGCCTGATCTAATGAAGGCGATAAAACAGCGGCAGTGGTCCAGTGTGTATTGCGTTGCTAATTTACGTCACACTACGCGTCCCCGTACGGGAAAACCATCCCATTACTTCATTATTGCTCCTGCGTGGCGTAAACTGTTCGCTTTAGCCATCCACGTTAATTACAAGCGCACTGCCTACCAATTCGGGAACTATATATATACTTATATTTTTTTATCTGTGTCGCTGTTGTACAAACAAAAAATGTCTAGATTTAAAGCCCCACCAGTAACCAAATATGCGAATAAAATTAATACTTTATCATTATTCCATTGAGGAGTACGCACTTTAATACTCGGGGCTACCTTTACATGTACATATCTTTGGCCTTAAAGAATAAGTTTCAAATGTTATTGTTTTACAGTTTCGATGACATTTTCCGGGATACAAGTAAAATATTTAAACCATTCAACATTTCCGTTTTTAGGAATAAAACTGTTCAATTTAATCATTTCCCAGAAGAACACGATAGGCGGTTAAACGTGTTACATCTGTAGCGATACATTTATTGGTGCAAAGTCAACGCGAAACTCTAATGGCCAACGGCCAGCCGAAAATAAACGCTGCAAAGTACAGTAAGAGTTCACGGTGTGCCCTGGACCGATAGATACTAACACAACAGCTGTTGCTGTATTGGAGAATGTAGGCCGCAGTGGCGTGTGGTTGAGTGTTGCAATGCAAGCTGGCGTTAGCTGTGTGCTGTACCCTGTTGCTTACTGGTTCACACTTCCACCACTGAAACGTGGCTCAGCAGCTGGGTCACTTGCTGCTCGCTTGTGAGTGGTCAGAATGCATTAGGTTTCCCTAGGCTGCACGGTGGTTACTCGAGCTTACTGCGTGCACCAAGACTGTACAGCAGTGATCAAGCACCGGCTTACCATGCAACAGTTCACCACACACTGCTGATGGACGGGTTACATCAAACTGGTCTTTAGTGCCAGTAAATTTTCGGTCGTCTTCAAAGGTTAGGGAGATCGCCCACCTGGTACTTTTAATGAGGCGCAGCATTATTTTAAATACTTTTTTTCTTTTTAACAAAATTGTTAAAAATGTCCCCAACACGTTTACTTACAAAAAGGAAATATACTAAAGACGTGGATGGAGCTGTACTTTCGAGATACCACGCATGCTGCAAGTATTTATCTTAGCTCTTACTTTCTCAATAACTGTTTTTATTAGACTGATGTATCTTGAAACTAGCGAATCTACGACAGCAGCCTGTACTGAACCTTGTTTCAGAATTCCCATTAATAAAACGATACAGCCTCCACTAAAAGTTCCATATGTTGAAACAGCTTGATGAAGACATTGCACGCCAGCTCAGAACATTGCGCGTTGCGGTGATGGTCCACGTTACGCGTGTGGCAGCATCGCCCTTATGGTTCCCGCGCTTCCAGGCATCAAAAGTGAAAATAACTGCAAGTAGGTGGGGCCCTTAAGACGGGGTGTGGGGGTATGCGATCCACCTTGGATTGTTTTACAAGTCTTCGTTATCGAAATTATGAACGGGTATTAAATATTAAGTACTATCGTGCCATGGAGGACTACTTAAATAAATTTTTGTAAGTGGTAAAGTTTCAGTTACATCCATATTCTTCCATGTGTGACAAAAATTGTATAATAATGAGAGAACCTTTGATTACTGATATATATTCGCAACGAGTAACTGAATCAACAGACATCGGATTTCAAAATAAATATTAAGATGTTCCCTGTGCCTTAACAAAATCAGTTTTTTAAATATTGAAGCTGTAAATTATCCCCATATATTTCCTAGTTTTTTACGAGCTAAAGTGTTGTAATCGTAATATTTTTTTGTGTGTCTTGCAACTGTGCAGGGCTTGCTTCTAGCAACAAGTGGACGACATACTACTTGATAGTTTACGTCATCATCAACCGTTCAAAAATGAGAAATGCAGAAACTTCAGAAAATCTTATTATTTACATGGAAGAAAGTGGAAACATCTGTCACTGATTGGTCGCTGTGTACAGTGCAAACCGTAAATATTCTTCACGTGCAACGTATCTTCTATCATAGACCCGGGGAATGAAATAGTCAAGGAGGAACATTCATAAATACAAGACGGCAGGGTTAACTCGCCTTAAGGTGTCCGCCTACCTAGTGCGGAAGCAGTAATGGCGAAAATGTTACGCGCATAAAGTGTGCCATCGCCTCTAAGCGTAAAGCTCTCAACTGCTGCGTGGTTTACTCGCCTCCCTGCGTGTACCTATGGGACTTACAGCAGTGACTTTATTATTTTATTTTTTGGAAATGCTGTAAGAAGGTTAAGTGAAGGGCCTTGAGAAGTTTTGTGTGTGTCTAACACGTATATTTTGAAAATAAAAAACACGGCACTTTTAAAAATAAGTTTTTAAACATTTTGGAGTGCTCTGAGATACGTAGTGTTTCTAATGTGCGTGACGTCTTAGAAGCACTTAGGAGACCTCGTCTGATGTGTGTGTTTTTTCCATGGATCAGCTCATTTCAAGCTCCGGGTAGGCAGGATCCTTAAATCCGCACCCGACTCTGTGCGTGAGATTGCGTCGAAAATGCGTCGCGCGCAACACTGGTATGCACGAGGCGTGGTGGTTGCATACCCTGCAGGCTGTTCCAGTATCGTCAGACGTGCGTGGATGCCACGCATTCATGCGGCAGCTGCCTAGATTTCTCTATCGTTTACGTGCACCGACTACGACTTCTTTACTAATTTACTGTTGCCGTGCTGGCAGACTGCTCTCCCAACAATAGCTATTTGCACGTGATACGGTGACGACATTTATCCCTGTTTATTACTGGACGAAGAGCCGTCTAAGTTGCGTTCAAACAAGTGTGGTCGAGTCACGAAAGGAACACACGAGTAAACGTTCTAGAAGTGTAAACTTCCAGCAAAAGAATTTCGGTAATTTAAAGAAATGTAATTATTGTTAAAGACAGGAATATAATTTACAAGTTCAGTGGCCATTAAGCTACAATTAGAGACCATACTCTTTCATTTTATCAGGGGCAGTGAATATTTGCGAAAATATTTCAAGACAAGTAATACTTCAAAACACTGTAGGGTCGTTTGCCAATCTTCATTGGCTGAATTACTTTTTGACATGTGTTATCTGCCTGCGCACGAATCACCTAGGAGCCGTGCAATGTTCCCCAATTCTGATTTACCCTGTCCAATATGAAAACGCCTTCTCAAGCAGACAGCAACCAATGGCGATAGAAAAATTAACGTTGGGTGTTTATAGTACTGAAATCTACCGTGTACTCATATTTTTTTTTGCAAAAATTCGCTAGCTCTACGCATTATTAGAGCGGTGCGGAATTCGCGTTATTGTTAAGCGGCAGGCTGAACTCCAAGTTGCTGTACATTTGACAGACTCCTGCACTGGGCAGGCAGCATGTCTGACACGCCTCGCGGGACTCTTGAGCCAATAACGTAACTTCCACGGCGGACTGGCCAATCTTCTTTAACGAAGTCAGACAGGTAGGTGACTCCGCTTAAACGTTAGTGGCCGATAAAACCACTGACTGTGCTCACTTATGTACAGAGACCCAGAAATTTCGCGGATTCATTTGGCAACAAGCTTAACTCCGCAGTCTTTTGTGTACTCCAGCCTCTGTTAGTTGTTCATTGGCTGTTGCTCCAGTTTAACAACTGACCAGGAAGCACGGGATTCGATTCTTGTTTTCCCCTACAGGTTCGTTATTGGTCGAAAGCGGTCGGGGGCGTATCTCGCAAACTGTGGTCTAATAGAAGCGAAACTTCATGGTACACGCAGATAAAGTTTAACTTGTCCTTAATGGAACTCGCGAAATGTCCGGGTCTCTACTTATGTACAAAGCAGTGGGATTTATCTTGCCACCAAAATATAACACGAATTTTTGCAGGTCTCTACGCATTATACGATGGCAATATGCTGGGCTGCCCAGTCCGCTTTATACTGAAGCCGAGATCGTTACTGATTTTGACGCCTTCACAGACACGAATAGTTCTACTGTTTAACCCGGCCAAACGTAATGAAGCTACTATAGTGAGTGAAGCTGATTTGGGTGGCTCTTAACAGCAAGGTGTTGAGAGCCGATGAGGATGATTGAGGGGTGCGTATGGAGCAGCGCCGGAATGAGAGAACGGGGGAAACGAAAAATCCCCGAGAAATCTCTCCGGTCATTGGCATCGTCCGGCACGATTCCCGCATGCGAAAATCCGGGAGTGACCCCGTCCGGGAATTGAACCCGGTTTGCCTTGGTGAGAGGTAAGCAGGCTTACCGCTCACCACCACGTCCCGAAACTGCTGGAGTTTTTATGTATTATATTGGATCTGAGACTTGCAAGGCGTGTCTGCTAAGCGAAGGTGCAATGACACACGTGAAACTAACTCATGTTTATCCCTCTTCCGTCTTGGTAGATACATATAACGTGATATTATTGGGTATCTAGCTGTTATATTCACTTATTAGTTAAAGTATGAAAATATCAAACCTTCCGTTGGTTCCTTGTTGCCACAGCAGTTGGCGTTTACTTGGACCAAATTTTACTGCAGGATTTTTGCTGGTTCAAATTTCTATTGAAGGAGTCAATTCGCGGGCCAAATTTCAAAAGCAACACAAACATTGTAACGTTTGAAGCCTATCTTGCCCTAAAAAAATTATAGTTATGTGTAGGGCCAGTGACGTTTCGCATAAAATTCGGAGAACAAAGAAGACTTCAATACTATATACACACCTCAGCTGTTGTTATACCTCCATTGGCTGCTGGTGCCGTGTCCATCTTTGACCAAGTCACTCAGCACTAAGTAACTACGACACTGAACCTTCTAGATTCGTGCGCAAACGTTTAACACGGGCCAGAATATTTTTTAGCCAATCAACGAAGATGGATGACCCTACAGTTCTTTGGACTGTATCTTTTCTCGAAATATTTTCGCGAAATATCACTGCCCCTAGTTATGGGGCTCCTTTCTTCAGTGAAAATATTTGAGGACAAGTTGGGTTACAACGCACTTTAGTTTAGTACTACTTTTGTAATTGGATAATTTTAATTTTTGAGCGTCTCATCTGTCTGCCCGCGAATCGTGGATCTGTCAGTATAAAATAAACTTTATTACGATTGGCTCACTCATGTTAAAGATTGTCATCGTACAAATACAAGCCACCAATAGTCAACTACTGCAAGTGTTCATACGGGATATTAAATTCTATCATCCGCGTAAATATTTTCGCAAAACAACAGGTGGCCTTAAATGTAGTCAGTTCACGGTAACTTACAACTTTGTTAAAGCCGAGTTGAAGTTCTACTTTCAGAATATCCCCCGCCTCATGCAAACAAAACTTAATTAAGTCTATAAAATTATACCAGAGAAACAAGGCGCCGCATTCGCGCGGACTGAGTGTAATAATATTTTGCATGATAACTTTTTCTCACTCGGAATTACCAACGCGCCTAGTTTCTCCCTATTTTATTCGTATTTATTATAATTTTAATATAGGAAATAAGTAATAGTTAAATTTAACAATTAAAGAAGGTATATTTTTATGTTAGCATAGGAATAAAACGCTTGTGATACATTATATAGTTAGGAAATATCTAAACACGCTGTACATTTTTTTTTCAAATGTTTGATTTAAAAAGTGTTAAGAAACCGCGAAAAGTCTATGCCACAGAACACTTGAAAATACAGAGGTGAAGCAGCCGCTCATTCCGCGAGCTCCAGACACACGCCAGCAAAATGGCGCCACTGGCCAGCAACATGTTGGAACGGCGTCCGCCAGACAGCGCGTGCAGACTCTCAAGCACCAGACGAGCGCCTGTCCAATGGCTTAACTTTCGCAGCGTGCAGCAGCCAATCAGGTGCAAGGCCCGTGCCAGAGCCTCGCGCAGCCAATCGAAGGGTGGGTACCCCCACATCTAAAGAACCGCCACATAAGAAAATATATACTCTGTGCTTCTACGTTTGTGCTGACTTCAACGTCTTAACACTCTCGTTCCCACATTAAACAATGGTTTCTGGTGTCGCAATCAGTGACGTTTATGGTGCGTGCTGTACTTAAGTTGGTTCAGAATTTGCTTCTTTATCACATCAAATAAGCGATAAAAAAATGAGTTCAGAATTTTGGTAGTACTTAGAGACCTGCAAAATTCGCGTTATTCCTAGCCATCGCGATAAATTTCACAACTATGTGCATACTGGAGCCGGCTTCGCTACTTCATTTGCTGTTTTCTGGGTGTGAAGCCATTACCGTTCTGACAAGAATGCTTATGATTCGGGCACAAAAGTTATTACGTGTGTATTCATTGGCGCAAAGTTGTTCAGGTGGTGAAAAATGAAGTATGGTTCCAATGAAAAACGTAGTGCCATTTACAAGTGCTTAAAACACAACTTGTCGCTAAAAAATAACGCTAATTTTGCATGTCTCTAGCGACACGAATCAGCGACTCCCTCAGAAAATCGTTGTGCACTAATCTTCATAGAGTACGTTGCCGGTAAAATATCTTCTTCCTATGCAACACGTGGACAGTTGGCAACAATGCGCATCAAATGGTTAATCCCTTGAAGAAACGTGTGCTTATTAAAATACGATATTTTTCTATAAGCCGTTACGTTACATCCTGTGTTGTTGTTGCAGTCTACTATGTCAAAATAAAAGTTTAATATTTAATGCTACAACGCACGTTAAAATAAGGGAAATTGATGTCCGTACATAAAAACATTCCGAACAATTCCAGAACGACAACCATGGGACGAAGACAACAGGAATGCCGGGGCTGAAAATTACGTTCGAAGGTTGTTAATGCCTTCCGTTCTTCGTTATCGCACGTATTGCTTTCACGAGGAGGTCGTCAAATCGCAGACGAATCTCAGTTCGTGGGACGTAACTGCATTGTTTCGAGAACGAGTCTGGAGATAAACACCGTCCTGAACAAACAAAGAACCTTTTTTTTTCTCAGAGGCAACCATCCTGGGGCTCCAAAGCAATAAAAATTATTCTGAGCAGTAAATCTGCTCACGAAAACATCGCGACTGTACTATTTACCCGCCAAGCTGTCTCGAGTTACTGTCCAGATCATGAATTACAGATTGGGATTGACTATAAAACGTTGGTAGTTTGTCCACAAAAATTTATTACGTAGTACTGGAAGGAATGAGTACTTCTAAGAATTAATACTTAGAGCACCAAACTCTAATGCAGTTCGGCGAATTCAATATGCACATTTCCTTGCACTTGAAGACAAAACTCGTGCCATAATTCATCCATTGTTTCCTTGTTTATATGATGATTATACATATATTCTCTATCTTCACACTTGTTTAATCAAACTTTTAAAAAATCACCCCATGAATGACGTGTTTGGTTGTTTCCGAATTATTTTATGTACATCAAGCGTTTTATACTCTTATCAACATAAAAGTATCTTATTTTTAGTTAAATTAGACTCTTGCATTTGATCTAAAATTTATATTATTTCACTTATAATTAATATGAATTAAAAACCAAAGAGAAAATTTGTGTGTTGGTAATGCCTGAAAGAAATAGATCTCACGTAAAATGTTATGAAATTGATTGCCTAACAATGCAGTGCGATATTTCTTTGGTGTACATTTCTGGCCTTATTAAAGTTTAGTTTGCATTTGGTGGAGGAATTGACTGAAAGTATAAATTCAGCAAGTACTCAGAAAAAAAGGTGAAATAATCATGAGTGGACTATATGTACGAACACCGTATAACTAGAGACTTGCCGAATTCGCGGTTTTATCTCACGACAGAGTAGAATTTAAACACACGTGCGTTTGTCTCTATGTTTCATTGGTCGACAGCTTGTGCGTCACGTTGTGGAATGCTTTTCAACCAATAGGAAACAACTAACGACATGCTGACCTAACCATGTCAAACCCGATCGAAATGGAAGAAAGTCTTCCCTTTTTAACTTTTAAGTTTAATGGCAATGTTATGATCATGTTATTTTGTTTGTATGGTTGAACTGCGTCCATCGCCTACCATGAGGCGCAGTCCATTAATACCAACATAATAAAAGTCTTCACTGTTGCAAAAACCATTAAACAAAGTGCACCGACGCTAACATGGACAAAACGGTGAAGTTCGTTGTTTGCGAGATAATAAAGAAATATTCAGCTCTTTACATGTCACATCTATTGCAATTTTCATGAAATAAAAAATTGTACTTGTGGAGTTATGTAAATTGACAGGATGAACAGTTTCCCGTGATACTTATGACAGTTCACTTTTGACTGGGACACAATCGACTCTCCAATTCATTCGCTGACAGGCAGCCAAGCCCCTTTAAAACCCGAAAATGCGAATGATCAGTTCTCAAGATAGCATTAACTTCTTGAAACCAAACCGCTAATTCATGAACAGTGTTTTCGTGAAGAGAGATCAGTGATCTGCGAAACTTTGATAAGTAATACCATCACTTTATTTAAGAAAAGGGAAGATGTCATTTTTTTGGTATAAAAATGTGTAACTCTGGGGTAAATTCTATCTTCATCTACTAGTGTGGGTATGAACTAATAAATAAAATTAAGAAATACGTGTTGCTTGGTGCAACATTTTCTGGTGAACGATTCTCAAGAACCAACCTCACAAAATTTCAAACAGCATGATTGTTTTCCTGCTAGCTATGAGAAATGTATTAAAGAGCTTAGGAATTTATTGCCTCATCACAAGTCAATGCCTTTTATTATTTTATAATGAAGCAATTTGATAATCACGTTTTCTAAAGAAGTGCACCTTCTTTAATTAACATTGCCGGTCGTCAGTCGTGTAACAGAGTACTTAATAATACAGAAGGGAAACAGAGGCCTTAAACCAATCAGCGCCTTGTTACTTACTTACCAGCCAGCAGCACAGAAAATTGGAAACATTTCGAAGCGTGCAGTTGTCAATTAGACGCAATGCCTGTTCCCAGAATCTCGTGCAGCCAATCAGATTACGGGTATGCAAACATCAAACGAACCGTCATGCCATTTCGTCTGTGTGTACTTTGCTGTTTTGTGGTCGTCTTAGGTATTAGTTATAATTTTCTGTAATGAATCATCTCATAGCATTATGAGGTAAGGCTATGAATAAGTAAATATAAATGTGCATGTCTAAATACATTTGTACGTTTATTTGAATGTGTATTCGAATAAGTAATAAAAAATTTAAGTGAAAATACCATCAGCTACAAAAGACGCCCGAAGAATTAAAATTACGTTAATGACAAACGTTTTGAAATATTGTGTTTGTTCTTTCTACAAATAAATATGTAATATATATGCACATATACATAAACGATGAGATATAAATCAATTACGGATGCATAGAATCCATCAAAAGTTGACTCACATTGACTAACGAAATTTTATTTGAATCGACTTGTTTTTTTATTTATATAGCCGTTTATTTAAATTTAATTTTGTTTTTCCAATACGTTATCATACATGTGAAATAAGTACCTAAATATTTGAAAAGACGCCAGTTTTATCATTAATTTTCTGAAACTCGGAAATTTAATTTCGAACTTTCTAAATATATTTTAAACCAATTACTAGATAAATTGCGAATTCACTTACTATCATACTCGTTGTTGCTGTATAATATTTTCTGCTCCAATTAAAATTCAAGTATGTTAAAACTCAGTGAGTCTTGTCTGGGATGAATGACTAACATACATATAAAGAAATTATAAATGTGATAAACTTCTTAAATAACAATAATATTTTATTTAACAATCCTTGTCAAAATATTACAACCGGTAAAAATTTCTCAAAAATTGGGTGAAAAAATAATGATAACATCAAACGTGGAATAAAAAAAATTTTTAATATTTTGGAAAAAATTGCCTTAAAGTAAAATGCAGCTATTCGCTTAAATAGGTTAGATTCATCGCCGTACTTTACAATTCCGCTATTTAATTTTCATGTGGTCTTTTCGTATTTCGTCATGCTTAAGCAGACTTGTAGCAGCACTCAATGACTCATACAGTTGCAAAGTGTTTAATAAAACATTGCTCAGCCAGTAAAGCTGTTAGTTCACAGTTAGCTGAGCAATTAACGATAAACCGGCTTTGTACCCTCACTCTGCCAACTACGCATTATTTCACCACTAATAACTCATGGACGTTTATAATAGTGTTTAAACGTTGATCAAGGGATATTGTAAAATTTTTAGGAACATAAAAATGCCTTTGTTACTGGAATTGTCACCCCACTTGCAAGGAAATGAAAGAAGCCAGACTCTGCTGCGCCATTTTCGAAACTTCTAACATTTAAGCACGCGTAAATAATTCCCGAAATTTTCTGACAATGTTATTCTACATTTATAAGTTAGAGTCATTGCAAATGCAGTCATGTTATTTTCGAAATATTTATTATAATAGTTATGTATCGACTCTGAACCAAACATATACAAATAGAGTTACACAGCATTATTATGAGCTCGAATTAGGTGCCACGGTGGTTAAGCGGTTAGCCTGCTCGCCTTCTACCAACGTGAACCAGGTCACCGGCTGGGTTACTCCAGGATTTTTGCAAGTGGGAATCGTGCCGTCCGATGCCGCTGGTCGGCGAGTTTTCTCGGGGATCTCCCGTTTCTTTCCGGCGCTGATCCATGCTCACCTCAATCGCCCTCATCGGCTCTCAAGACCTCGCTGTTAAGAGCCGCCCAAATCTCTTCCCTTTTCACTCCCGGACTCGAATTACAAACTTTATGCACTGATTAGATATGGCAAATGGGCTTGAAAGCATAATACGACACGTGACCTCACGTGATTATTAAGGGAGATATGAGTTATTAAAAATTGGGAAATAAAAAATAGCAATGTCAGCAACTACGTTAGAAGAACGAACAACTTGGTGCAAGGAAGGTGTTCATAGATTGTTGTAAAACAAGAAACATGCAAAATTGCAAATTTCCGAGAGTTTTTCTCTCTACTTTAATAATCACGATTGGTCATCGGCCGTAGTATGTGTATTTATTCTGTTTTTATATAAATAACTATTTCACAAAGTTCACACCGGGAATACAGGATAGCACTGTATTATGGTGAGATCGCTTTAATTGTGAATCACCTATTTTACGTTTACGTATATGTTTATTTTCCAGCAACTAACCATGGCGGCAGCATCAATGTAAATCAGTTAATACACACGTTACCGGTTTGGGGCAAAGTATATATTTTGCAAAGTATTCAATGGTACATAAACATAATTAGATCTGTTGGTACTTTAATTGTTATGAAAATATATTTATAGTTGTTTATAAAAATTTCATAAAAATATGTAAAATGGAAATTTATCTTCAACTTATGTTCACAAACCATGTATCTTACGCATGTACGCTAACATTTACCAATGCAAGTAATTTTTTTTCTTGGTAGAGGGGAACTCGGTAAGAAATGTCTCGAGCGAAAAATCCCCGACCACATTATTCGAAAGAGTATTTACAGCTCTGCGGGATAAATAGCGCGGAAAACTTCCAGGAATAAAAAAAGAAGAAAAAAACTTTCTTCTGCGACTGCTTCCCACAATTCCTGTCGGAGGTCAGGCCAGGCGACGGGAAACCGACTGCTTTATCTGCATGTACACGCATATGAAGGGAGGGGAACTGAAAGGAGTCTGAAGCGAAGATGAAGGAAAAGGGTCGAAGAAAGTATCCTGGAACCTCGACGTGTCCGACGTCCACGAAAACGTTGTGTCGGTGCGCTGTTATAAGGCCCTTTGAGGACAGGCGGCTGCTTCTTACGGCCACCAAGTCGAGCTGATGGAAAGGCAAGAAAGGCCGCAGATTATTTGTATAGCATCAAGAAAAAAAAACAATGAAGCAGGAAGAAAAATGTGGTGAGAGAGAACTTGGTTAATCCAAAGGAAGTGCTTATACCCTAATTGGTGACCGAGTTTTCTTAGCAATTCCTTTTCATTCGTATTTGTAATCATAGTAAATTTTCTTTCGAAATAATTTTTTCATAGAAGTGTAATATTTAAATTAAAAATACGTCTTCCTTTCTTTTTGTACGTTTTACCCTGATATTAATTTTTTTTACAAAATTAATTAAGCAAATTTCAGCTTAGTAAAATTAATTATTTGTTTTAAAACAACACGAGAAGAAAATCGTTGCAATGTTCTCTGTATGGTAACAAAATATTTCTTAAGCTGATTTTTTCAGGTTAACACGATGTTACTTAAATTCGATGGTAAGTTTACAGAAACGTAAGTTTGCAGTTAATTGGTGTTTTTTTTACACGTTTTTGTTTTGTGATTATATTACCTTACTTTATACTTATGAAATAAACATTTTTTGAGCAGATTTTGTTCACGGTAAATAAATATTACTTCGCACTAAAGGTAACGGTTTAACGAAGTTTAATGTTTTCCGTCATACATTGTAGTAAGTACGTTGTCCTAACGCAAACATTCACCAACCAATATACTCAGCAGTTACAAAACTGCCACTCAGCAGATTTACAGTCCTCCTGAAGACCTTTATTGCCATTCTGATGTGTAATGGTTCTTCGTATAACTAACCTCAAGAAGGCCGTGGTAGCGTAGAGGTCAGACAATTCACCTCTTGCCTAAGCGAACCAGGTTCGATTCCCAGCGAGATAGCTTCCGTTTTTTCGTAATTGGGAATCGTGCCAGACGATGCCGCTGATCGGCGGGTTTTCTTGGGGATCTCCTGTTTCCCCCACCCTTGCATTCCGGTGCTGCTCCATACTCACCTCGCTTCACCCATATCGGGCCCTCAGACCACCCAAATATCTCCTCTCTAGACTCCAATCACCTCAATTCTTTCCGAGGGGTGAAAACATATTCTACCTGACTTCCAAAAGTAATAAAAAGTGCAGTAAGGCAAAGTGGCCGTTTGGTGAATACCTTTAGGCAGAAGTCATTAGGGTTGCTTGTTCGAGTATCGGAGCCGTCATAGTTACTTTTATTTTTATTTGAAATTGTTTTGAAAGATTTGTTACTTCTCTTATTTACTATTCACAATTGGTTTTTTATATAAAAATTTGCTTTATAGTGTAACTTACATTATTATGGCTGTACGTGCAGTAGAGTTTTGGTTGTGTCATAAGAATAAATGCTTCTGCGAGATTCAAGTCCTGAAACATAGCACCCTATGCCTATGACATGGCAATCTCAAGCAGTTTGATTTAATTTATTTTAGTAATTAAAAAAAATCAAATAAATGGCCAATACGTAGATATAATATTTTACGTTTTTAAACTTTGCATTTTCNTACATTTCCCGTTTTCTGTCTAAATAATTTTATTAGGGTTATTTCTACCAGTGTAACGTTTCACTAAAGAGGCCAACAAAAATAATCGATATCATCTTCATTGGCAAGGAAACTGTAATGAAATTCTTGATCTGCATATTCCAGACAAAGAAAATGCACCAGTTATGGACGCACCCAATTTTTATTGCCGCCATAAATACGACGTTAAAATGCGTAAAAACCTATTACATTTCTGCAGCTTAACACCTGTTTATTCATTCCATAGTAACGTTATTTTGACTCGGATTAGTTATGTAAGTAAAAAATTGTTTGATTGAAATAAAAACTCGTCAAGTTTAATTATTCACTATTGCCAAGCATAACTTCCTCTTTATTTAGCAAATTTGTTCAAATCAATTTAGAAATACAAGTTACCCATTCTCTTCACAATGTTTAGTGTCTATAGAGTTAATACATTTTTTAATAATACATATATTTTATACCAGGACGACTTTATTCTTTAAAGTACAATCAAAGTAGAAATTGAAAAAACTATTAAATAAAATTAAGACTGTATCGGTAGCGCAGGAATCATGGTGGTTCCCCTATTCCACTTGCAAGATGGCCGCATTGACTTTGCGGACTTACTATCCAGAGCCATTCACTCTAGCTACAGCCAAAGATTCACCCATGCCTTCATCTCAGCTTCCTCGTATATTTATGTCAATGTTAAATTACCGAAGGGGTCGCTCCCGGCTTTTTTCTTTGCGTGGNTATGCGTGGAAACTTGTGAGACTATTAACGGTCAGTGAATACTCTTCAGGTACTTCCGTTTTCCAACTTGTGGATTTTGTTTCCATCTTCATCTCACTGCACTCTCAAGGCTGGTTAGCACCCAGTTGCAAAATAATTTTTCCAAATACCTTAACTTAACTGTTTATCATACACTTCTCCTTCCTTTGCCCTGAGAAACATACCTTTCCCTTGACAGAAAGAGGGAGAGAGAGAGAGAGAGAGAGAAAGTAGATTCCGTCGTTTATGTTAAGAGAGACTATATATACTGACACACAGACCAAATACCAAAATTTAAATTTACATTTTACATACAGCAAGCACTAATAAACCCCTCTGTGAATTCCTTCTTCTCCTTCTTACTTACATTGAATATTTCCGTCGATGCGAGAAGTAACTGTGGTTGGGACCGATGACAACATAGCTACGGAAATTTCAAACTTGTGTATACTGTAGTGGATCATTTACGTGATGCAGTTCCCCAAAGGGTTTGTTAGAATCGTAAATAGCAAAAATCCTGAAGCTGCATTCCTACCTGCGTACCATCACTAACGCGTCACACTATACAGGTTGTATCAATACAGCGGTTACAAACTTTCAAGAGAGATTGAGTACACCTAGACGATCGGAAATCACATAGCAATGAATGGTATGAAACGATTTCCTGGCACGGTAGTGACGACACAAAACACGAGAAAGGAAGGACACGAACAAGGTGAGAAAACATGTTTATTTTCTTAGTACAGCACAAATCAAAGAAGGTGTTCGAAATGACGATCCCGGGCCGTGATGCAGGCCTCACATCTCCGGCGCATTGAAGATTTGACGTTGTTTTTGTGTCGTCACTACCGCGCCAGGAAAGCGTTTCCGACCATGCTTTGCTATGTGATTCCCGATCGTCTAGGTGTACTCTATATCTCCTGTAAGTTTGTAAACGCTGTACTGATACAACCTGTGTCAAGTACACAAAATGTTCACCTCCTTGAATACACACCAGCACACTTCGCTTCATTGCCGTCTGATACAATGACATGCTTCTATCTAGTAATATCAACAATGCTTGACGTCCGTCGTGATTTGGATATCAACAGCGAAATGGGGCCAGAAGGGCATAACCCAAGTTAATATCTGACTGCAGACTCTTCAAAAATAAGGAAGTACCTCGTACCAACAGATTACACAAACAGGCTTGTAAACAAATAATACGTCTATCATAGGGCACTTGTTCTTTAGAACTTTGCACGATGTTTTGAATTATATTAGCGACACACGAAAAACTGTCCACGTTAATGGTTACGAACAATATATTTTAGCTTCGGGTATTTTCCCAGTTCACACATGATATTTTCAAAAAATTTCCACATTAGCCTTCTTCGTCTTGTATATTTAAAGAAGATTGTTTACTTTATATCTTGCATGTTATTTTACATTTATGCGCTGCTACATTCTGAATATAAACTGCTGCAAAGTTTCAAAGAGCAGAGGAAAAATATAACTTTTAATTTCAAACGAGTATGTTAAATAACGGCAAGGAACTTAGATTAGAAAAGAAGAAAATACGTCAATCATAGATAATCCTGTTTGCTGTGTTTGGAACACCGTGGAACAAAAAAATTTCCAGCAGTTTTATTTTAATTTAACAAAACTGAGCTAAAGCATTTACTTTCATGTAAGAATACATTGTAATTAGTCTTTTAAAGATGTTCCTTAACAATTTTTTTTTCATATAAATATTTCGATTCCAATTTTACCAAATAAAAATCTCTGACCTTGTATCACAAAAAATATGCGGCATTGGTTCCTAAACTGGCAAACAGCAACTGGCGTTAAGGAAGCAATGTGGCTAGTTACAGCTGTCAAAACACATTGTGCTGGCGGGTTTAGTTTGGCAAAGAAAGAGGACAATAACTGACAACCCACATAGGACCCGAATTAAGCCAAGGTTATTGTAAATATAAAATCCACATGATTTTTACTTCCGATCCAAATTTGACCTAACGGTCGGCGAGAAAATTTTATTTGCTATATATTATTTACACGCCTTGAAACGTTAAATTTCCTAAAGAACGCTTGACAGATTAACGGATTTATATGTTGCCAAACTACAAGCTTTGAAAATTACGAAGTGTTCTTTATATGCAATAACGTAAATTAAATCAGGAAAACTTATCCTCTCACTCGACCATCACTCAAAGTCTTTTCATATATGCGAACCCTAATTCCTCAGTGTATATTAAAGCCTGGAATTAAACTCATATATAAAAAAGTACATTTTCACTATATATCCGAGGAATGCTTAAAGCTTCTAAACAACAATGCATTCGTTCCGCTTTTGACTATTTAATTTTGGCCGGTTTTTAGCGTTCATGCTAAAAATGGTCAAGGAGAAGCAAAATAATTTAATATTTTACCGAATAATGGCTTTTAAGCGATTGCTGTGAACGCTTCTTCGCATAAGCCACTCTGCTGCCAATATATAGACAACCGCTGGGAACATCGTCTCAAAAGGATTCCTAAAGCCCACCCTGAAAACATTTTTGGAGGGGGATAAAATGATGATTCTTGATTTTGTACACACGCCGTGGAAGTACATAAAGTGGAATGGAGTGTAGTGGAGAGATTTCGGAGGTTATTAACCTCGATATCTTGAAAGCCGTTTAGGATGAAGCTAGCTGAGTACAGAGCAGGACCGGAATGCAAGGACGGGGGAAACGGGAGATCCTCGAAAAAAACCCGCCGACCAGCGGCATCATCCGGCACGATTTCCACGTGCGAAAATCCGAGAGCGACCCCACCGTAAAAAGTATATAGATCTCATATACCAAAACTCAATCGAAAAATTTATTGAAAGGCATCCAAAAATGTTTTATCATTTGGTGAACGAAATACTTCCTGAATATTTTCGGCTTTCTACTCTTCGTGAATATATTTAATAGCCTGATGATCTTATATATAAATAAGGAACTGTGTTTTCCAATCGTGACAAGCAAAACTGCATGATCGTATCTTTAAAGAAAATTTTAACTCTCGTGACTAAAGCATCAGGGCAGTTTAAAGTGACAAAAGTTTTTTTTTTAAGAATATTGTTTACACTCTTCATTGTGTACAACTTATAGATAGGAACACTATGGAATCAAAATAAATTAAATAATAATGTCTTCATCACGGAAATATGTGTGGAAACGCTTAAGATCGCGAGATCTCTACGAATGTAATGGGCTCCTGAACACGCGACAAGAGATAGGAGATCAGAAATGGAGTAATTCTGGAGTTTTAGAGCGTGACGAGTTGGTGAACCACGGCAACCTGAAAACCAACATGGGAATTGTTTTCCACGTGTTCACTTGAGCTAAAATCTAAGTTCCAGACGAGCTTAAATCTAAGTTCCNAGCATCAGGGCAGTTTAAAGTGACAAAAGTTTTTTTTTTAAGAATATTGTTTACACTCTTCATTGTGTACAACTTATAGATAGGAACACTATGGAATCAAAATAAATTAAATAATAATGTCTTCATCACGGAAATATGTGTGGAAACGCTTAAGATCGCGAGATCTCTACGAATGTAATGGGCTCCTGAACACGCGACAAGAGATAGGAGATCAGAAATGGAGTAATTCTGGAGTTTTAGAGCGTGACGAGTTGGTGAACCACGGCAACCTGAAAACCAACATGGGAATTGTTTTCCACGTGTTCACTTGAGCTAAAATCTAAGTTCCAGACGAGCTTAAATCTAAGTTCCAGACGAGCTAAAGTCTAAGTTCCAGACGAGCTAAAGTCTATGTTCCAGACTATCTAAAGTCTATGTTCCAGACGAGCTAAAGTCTAAGTTCCAGACGAGCTAAAATCTAAGTTCCAGACGAGCTAAAATCTAAGTTCCAGACGAAGTAATCTCTGCGGGTATTAAAACATTTCTAGAGTAGCTTTCTTTTCAAACCCTTTCAAATCCAGTGAATTCAACTACGTAAGTATAGAACAAGACATCACAGCCAGCGCTCTCAGAGACGCAGTAGCAAACTACTCATACGGAAGTGTTTCCCCCTTATTTCGTTACGTGTGTACCCCGTTCTTTTAACGTTTCTTAATTCATACACGTCCGCGAGTACAACCAAAGTTTCAGCACCAGGTACACAGGTTTCTTATCAGGGAGGTTTGCAGGATATTTAATTGTTTCTGC
>NQII01003789.1:33056-159663 GCA_002778355.1 Clitarchus hookeri | reverse complement strand
TTTTTTTTCCCCCTTAATTGTGGCTCTCTGTAGCGGTGCTGCGATATGGTCATAGAAAACCACTTTCTTGTTTCGTTCTGTGCCGCGAGGGAAAGGTTTAACATCGCTTCGTGTCGAAACTGTGTGTTTTGCAGTTCCCGGTCGTCGCACGGCTGAATACAAAGCTGTGCATTTCCCATCAATTTTCCGAGAAAACAATATGATTCCAATAGGAATTCTATTTCGGGCTCTAAATAGCTTTTCCGAGATTCTCCTTTAACACGAATGTTGCATTTAGTAACCCGTGAATGATTTTGATTGCTATTAAGATATCTACTAATACAGAGAGAGAGAGAGAGAGAGAGAGAGAGAGAGAGAGAGAGAGAGAGAGAATGATAATGTGTTACAATCGATTACGCCTAAAAGATTTTTTTACTGTTTCCCTTGTATTTCGGGTACTGTAAGCGAGGCATTATTTTCAATAGACTTAGAAAGTTTCACTTGCACAGGCAACATTATTTAATTATCTATGTGGTAAATAACAGTAAACTGCTAAGTGCTGGTAACATAGGTTAAATATCTTTTCACATTATCTTTCGCAACTTTCGTAATTGTTTCAGAAATTAAATTTATTATCCTACATCGTACAATGTATTATCAATTTATTAACAGGTATCGGAAATTTGGTTGACTTAGTGCCGGTCGTATTTCGGCTGACTGAGAATGTATTGTAGGTTTTTAAGGCCTCAAGATATGAATATAAATTAACAACATATAATCAAAATTTACTTTAATTGAAAGTTTTTGGTGTTTTGTATTGCTGCCCGTGCGTATTGTGAAATATTCTGTGCCGATTTGTTGGCTGCAATTTATACACTTTGCTTTTATTTATTCAAGAAAACACGAGTTTGTATAAAGGAAAATTAATATGCAAAACATACTGTAAATTATTTGGTAATTATACACAAATTTATTTGGAAATGAATTGCTAAAATGTATTCTTGTATATCTAAGTCTGTTCGCTTGGTTATAAGAATCATTAGGCAGGGGAAATGTAAATGAATGTTATACAAAACCACAATTTTCACATGATGTAATTGTTTCTCGATTTGACTACGCAATTTAAAGAGATCCCTTGTCATTACAAGTATTTTTCCAGATATACTACAAATACAGATCTTAAAGCTTTACATAGAGTTAACAATTTTTCGTTGAGTAATTTTGCTTTTTAAGAAAGATTTTTATATGTACAAAGAATTGTCATCAAAATTTACAAAAAAAAAGTATATAAGATATACGCGCTTGTAACACTTAATAATAAGTAACTCATAATACGTAAAAAAAGGTTAAAATCTCGGTAAAAACATTTCTGAAACACTAATGAAAATATTTATGTGTATGGGTTATTAATAGTATTTAACACAATTATAATTGGATTGCAAAAACGATTTCACATTGATTGACGTCGCCAGCTTGAAACCGTCCCCACCAAAAAACTGTAAGCTATATTAGTACGGTGTTTCAGAACATGTATACAATGTGCTGTAGTGTAGATTAAGATGTGTCTAGCACTTACAAGAAATTTCTTTACTTTGTAGTGGAAGCTATCGTCGTAGCTGCAACCATTCTTTAATATTGCCGCTTGTGTAGACGATTTTTTTAAATTTAACGAGGCAGAAACAGAATCAGCGCAATTTGCAAACGAGGCGAAAATAATCCTCATTCACAAAACAAGAGAATGCGCACTTACGACAGTGGAACAGAACAGCGAAGCGAGTAAAGTCCGCCGTACACGGAACGAATTTTCCTTACGAAATCGCATGCACGGAGTCTTGCTTGCTGTTGGACGTGATCGACCACATGAACTATCGATACCTACGCGATATTATGCCGGCTAGTCAACTGTAATTTGGTAATTGAAATGGTGCTATTTCATCTACGTGTTTCTTTGCTAGTTTCCGATCACAGCCAATGAGAGCAAGGAAACGTGTCACGTGACTTTATCTACACGGAAACATGATTGTTTTGGCGGTACTTTCGTAAGCTACGGACATGGAAAAGTGGACAAAGCAACATATAACAATGTTTGTATATAGTTTTGAGGTTATCTGTGTACTCATTCAAATTCTTCGAAATAGCATTTCCAGTGCACTCCTAGTCTCGTTCCTTCGTGATCCAAAACTGAAAGAAGTGTAATAACAACAACGTTTCTTCGCCGTACAGAGTTCGTTTTGTTTTTTTTCGCCAGCTGTCAAAAATTGTCATAGCTGCCGGCGTTACTAGTTCACAGGATATCTCGCAAGGTAACGCATACCGTGTGCGGCAATACCAGTGACGGATCCCGCGAGTAACCGAGAAACGTAGATCTTTGCGTAGCTCTCAAGTAACATCTTAGCGAAACTGGCAAAGGCTGGGTAACAAGCCAATAAATGAAAACCAATAGACATATTATATGAAAACCAATAGGCACATTTCATTACAACAAAGATTATTCATGTTTATGCAGAATAAACAATATGTATGTAACGAAGTACACGTAAGTCATCTGTTGTACCAACAAGCTTTCTATACAACCATATTTCATCTCCCAGTTCAAGTTTAATTTTTTTACGGGAAAAAAATACAGTACTAAAATACAGACTTATGACAGCAGTTTGATTAACAACAGTTTTATGTACAGGAACAGTCTTCCCGCTTGTAATATCGCGGTGATCCGAAGCAGTCACGTAAGTAAATGATGGATTAGGCATATTATGATTTTCACGGAAGAAACAAAACTCCAAAACACCACAACAAGGTCTAGCGGTCATACCTTGAAGTCCAAAACGAAACATGAACGATAATTGTAAATAAATCTCTTCAACACTTACAGTTTTCCGACAGAAAGTATCTTCGTCCATAGCTACATAGTAATTGGCACTAATAATATTACGATACACCCTGGCAGGAACATAACTACCTCTTGTAAGTTTACGATTATACATTTTTGTTTACAGATTCTCCTAACCTGACATAACCGCTTCGCGTCCGTGATGGGCGAATCACTGTTTTCTGAGCAACAGTAACTTGGCGATTTATCTTCGTCCTTATAACAGCACCTAGAAACAAACCGGGCTTGAACCACGACGTTTTGGGAACTATGAACATTTCCCTTCCTCAGGCATTTTCTGGATTTGGCCAGAATGAAAATAAAGACTACACAAATAATTCTTGGTTACACAGATCCCAGCGAAGTAGCGCTGTGGTCAACATTCGGACTTGCATTCAGGAGGACCTGGGCTCGAATACCGGTTCAGCCATCCTGACTTCGGTTTTCCATTATTTCCCGACATCACTCCGGGCGAATGCTCGGGTTATTCCTCACTGCATCACATGGCTGATTCCTTCTCCGTTCACTGCTTCTCTGACTAACTTGCACGTCTCTAAAGCTGCTTCTACACGACGCCAAATTGTTTCGTAAGAGTCTTTGCATGAGAAATCTCAAGGGGAAAATATCAGGAAAATCCTATGATAAAAAAGTCCATAGATTAAACTTGCAACAAAATACCTCCTTAGTTGAGCAAAGTCGATGGCCTCGGCATGGCCATAAATTTAATAATTAAATTTATTTAGAACAACAGGACATCTTGTAAACGTCCGACAAAATCACAACACCATCTGAACTCCACTGCTTTCCCGAAACTAATTTTTCAATGTTTCTTTGCAATGAATTAAATTTCGCCTGATTCCTCTTACGTCAGCTGATTTCTCTGCTGTTCTCCATTGTTGATATATACGGGTCCACATGATTAGCGGAGAATGACAGATAGAATCACTCTCTACGTGATGAACTGTCCTGAAAACAGGACATTCTCTTTACGTTTGAATGATTCNTGAACTCCACTGCTTTCCCGAAACTAATTTTTCAATGTTTCTTTGCAATGAATTAAATTTCGCCTGATTCCTCTTAGCACAGCTAATTTCTTTGCTGTTCTCCATTGTTGATATATACGTGTCCACATGATTAGCAGATAATGACAGATAGAATCACTCTCTACGTGATGAACTGTCCTGAAAACAGGACATTCTCTTTACGTTTGAATGATTCTCGCAAAGGGAGTAATTGTGGGCACGCGCCATTGTAAACACTTCGTTGCAGTCTCAGAAAAGCTACGATATGAAATTAATTAACTTATATTTTTTAATGACCAAGAATGAAAATATAAATGAGCCAGTCTGAGCTGGCTGTTGTCGACAAATATATAACATAGATGTAAATGCAAGAAGGGATGAAATCAGAAAACAAAACACACAACAATACAACACAACGAAAATTTTGCATACATGAAATCCCGAGCAGGAATGTCGTCAGGTGACACCAGATAAACGACGTATTTATGTAAACACGGGTCTAAAAGGACTGTTCGATTGACAGGTGTCCGCTTGCAGGTCGCTGATCGTTCGAACAAATAGAAGAAGAAAAAAACGTTGGAATGAAAGGTGATAGTCGAAGGTGTTGTGAATCGTCGCCGTTGTAACGGGAGAAAGCGATGGCATGGATATTGGTGGTCTGTCCGGAAGGAGGGATGGGGAAGAGAAAGCGCCACACGATAGCTTGAGGGACATACCACGCCTACAGAACGACCACCTCGCCGTAAAGCTGATCCAATGACACGCCAAGCGCTGCAGGCTGGTAAACGCTGCATAACATATATCCCCCCTCCCCGCTCTTATTTTCCCTGCCGGAGGGCGCGATAAAACGATTTCTGTCGAAACTATGTTTTTAGGGGATTTTTTCTCACCCACCGGGCTTATTCGCTTTGCTGTTTTTTTTTAATTTTGAAAGAAAAAAGAACTACAAAAAGTATATTACTCGCGCTCTCTTTTTTTTTTTTTGTTTATCCCGGCAAGCCAATTTTATGTGGCGCGTTGAATGTAATATGGGACGAGAAGGGAGCTGATAATATTTAAAAAAAATGGCGCTTATTATGCTGCTGCACATATGCGTATTGCTATAATATAGCGAGGTTCACTGTAAAATTTTTCTATATTATTACACATAATAACTTAAAAATTTTCCACTATTATTTTCTTTACACTGCTAGTAAATAAGGGAAAGTTTGACTACACGTTACTATGGAATGTGTAAAAACTCTCTTTAATTTCAAAAAGCAAGTATTGTAGTCTTCATATAAGTTTATAAGCTTGGGAATAAAGAAATAATTTGGCGTCTTTAATAATACAGTGTACTGTAAAGATACTGTTTCTCACTTGTAGTGTCGAAAGAAAGTTTTGGCAACCGGTTTCTAAAGAATAGTTAACAAAGCGTTCAAAGATTTTACTGTATCGTCTTCAGACTGTATGAACGAGACCAAAGATAGATTGTTGAGTATCGGTATTCTTTAATTTAAAACAAATCAAACTCAAACTAGCACAGTTGGGAACAATACGCCCGAGGGTCATATCCATGTTCGTGAGGAATGTAGGTCTGCATAGAAATTAAAGATCTTAATTAGTTTTTGAATTTTTTCACGCAACTATTATTTACAGCATTATTCTATCCATCTCCGCTATTACTCTTTTTCTTTCACGGTGACTGCAATTTTTAATGTATATTTCAGCTCTAATTAACGTCCTTATTAATGTCTCTGTTTAGTTATAGTTAGGGGCAGTGATATTTTGCGAAAAGATTTCGAGACAAGATACAGTCCAAAGCACTGTAGATTCGTCCAGCTTCTTTGATTGGCTAAAAAATGTTCTGGCCCGTGATAACCGTTTAGTCAGGAATCACGGAGGTTTAGTGTCGGAGTTGCTTAGTCCTGAGTGGATTGGTCAAAGACGGACACGGCACNTTTAGTCAGGAATCACGGAGGTTTAGTGTCGGAGTTGCTTAGTCCTGAGTGGATTGGTCAAAGACGGACACGGCACTAGCAGCCAATGGATGTATAACAACAGCTGAGGTGTGTATATAGTATTGAAGTCTACTGTGTGCTCCGTTTTTACGCGAAAAGTCACTGGCCCTAGTTATAGTCAATTAACTCATGCTCATCATTAACACACTTCCACTCTGTCTGTTGCCATCAGTTTATAATGCCTTTCAATCACGTATCCAGCCCAATAGTTCAGTATTCAAGTCACACTCTTCACTGCTTTATGCTCGCAGTCGCAGATGTCCCTCCCGCTGGTCACTTCCGGCGCCACTCGTTTCTCTACTGGCTCTTCGTTTCCCGCTCAACGTCGCACGATAGCCCTGACTTCCAACGCTCATAAACACTCCACTCCATTCCACTCATAAACTCATCAACTCCCGGTTCGGAGGCCCAACGCGCTTTTATATCAGTCGACCTGACCATCTGGAACGTTCTACGCACCCCGAATCACGCCGGGAGAAACGAGGTCAGTAATCCAGAGCTTTCTTCAGATAAACGTAGAAATCCAATACAACCAAGGCCAGGAGCGCGCGAGATAGTAGCGTTATCGCGGCGGCAAGCTTGTGGAAGGTGGTATTTGTGTTCGCCGCCCGCTCTTGGGTTACGTGCATGACCTTCACGCAGTTCCGATCTCGCGAGGGATGCGAAGCATCGGGCGCGAAGAATTATTATCTTACCGAAGCCACGGGTTACTGTACAGTGTCTGTTCTTAATACACTAAGAGTCCCAACCTTTAAATTGACGTCGAAGACTGACGAAGTTGTTGGTGGGTTACGGCGGTCGAGACATCAAGCTTCTTGGCGGCTTCCTGTCCCGTCTTGCTCGGCCAGCGTCATGTAAATAAGACACTCCTAGCTTCCCGTATCCTGCGCCTATGTTCGCGGCGTTGGTTTGTACTTTTTTGCCATCTTTACATCCAATGGAAGGCGAGACATTTCCTCAGCATGCAAAAAGAATTTTGCAATTTCTCCTGGTGGCCTCTTTCGTACTGATAGCACATCGATGAGACGTGTTTTTATTATAACTTTTCACGGCTTTGCGTCAGGTGGTGTTCTCGGGGATCTCCCGTTTCCCCCCGCACTGGCATTCTGGCGCTGCTCCATACTAACCTCGCTTCACGCTTGTCGGTTTTCAAGGCCCCAGCGTTAACAGAAGCCCAAACTTCTCGCCCCACTCCACTCCACGCTTTGTACCTCGGTAGATGAGGACAGTCAGTTGAAGATTCCGAGCGTGTGGTAAGTGAAGAGACGTAGAATAAGACAGAAAACCTAAACATACCCGACAAGAAAAGCAGCCTTTGTTTAAAATCTGCGACGCTGTAAATAATTAGTGTTCAAATTTGAATCTGGTGTTTTCAACGTCTCTGTGTGCCAAAATATAAAACATTTAAGTATAAATGTGCAACATGGAACCTATGTAAACCATAGATTACTGTTAGTTATTCAATATTATTCACTCAAGTGGCTGTATCGCTCATTAAATGGAAATAATTTGTTTTAGTACCATAACTAGGGCCAGTTACTTTTCGCGTAAAAATCGGAGCACACAGTAGACTTCAATACTCTATACACACCTCAGCTGTTGTTACACCTCCATTGGCTGCTGGTGCCGCGTCCGTCTTTGACCAAGCCACTCAGGACTAGCTAATTCCAACCCTGAACCTTCGTGATTCGTGCACAAACGGTTAACACGGGCCAGAACATTTTTTAGCCAATCAAAGAAGCTGGACGACCCCACAGTGCTTTGGATTGTATCTTTTCTCGAAATCTTTTCGCGAAATATCACTGTCCCTAGCCATAATACATGAGTCAGTGTCATTACTTAAAATATTTCACTATAGAAGCATAACATTTCATGATTTTGTGCTCATTTTTGTAACGGATTGTTAAACATAAATATATAACATTTTTTATAAAGTTAATTTTTGCACGCAAATGTGTTAGTGCTTCATATAGTAAATCCGCAGTGATGGGTAAGATAATTGGCTAATATTCTGATGTCACTTTTTGAAATAAATCCTCCTAAATTTGAATTAGGAATAAATAAATAAAAAATTTAGTGTAGCTGTTGAAGCGGGCTCTTAACATTAGTTCGTCCTTCAGCCGTTCACGTCATCAAGGCCGTGGCGTGGCTATCGCTCCTTGGTGGCAGTTATGCGCAGCCAATCACAGCCAAACCTATAAAGATACGTTCTGGGTCCGGTTATTTTTATGCCGGTGGTTTAATAAAAAAATTAATTCTTTTTTTTTAATAAATGTACATTAATCTTCATTTAATTAGAGTATTTTCATTGTACTCCTTTGTGCTTACATATCAGTAGGTACATGTTACGCATANATTAATCTTCATTTAATTAGAGTATTTTCATTGTACTCCTTTGTGCTTACATATCAGTAGGTACATGTTACGCATAAGTAACTAAAGTGTTGTGTTATAGCGTTTCTTGAGATCCATAGGTATATGGAAATATTTTGGAAATTTCTCGAACACTCAGAATAGAGAGTTAATATTCCGAGATGTTTAAAACCAATGTGTTTCGAAACAGCTTGAGATCTCACTGAAGATTTTGAAGTTGCAAGTTATGTTGAAATATTATATTATTTCTTACTAAGAAATGCATTTGGAATAAGTTTTAAGCACCGGTATAAAGTTAGAAATAAAAGCAATTTGGATTGTGGAATTATAATAACACGTTAGCTATCTGTCGCTACCGGCATGCAAAACACCTCTAGGGTAGTATTAATATTTAAAGGGAATTAAAGTATTNACGTTAGCTATCTGTCGCTACCGGCATGCAAAACACCTCTAGGGTAGTATTAATATTTAAAGGGAATTAAAGTATTTATGTAATTTGGCAAGCGAAACTCGCAGTAATAGAGTTAAATGACTGTTTAAAGTGAGTTAATAAGCACACATCCCCTACGGCGACGCACGCTCGTAAAATAAACCGCATTGGAGGTTCATTATGTTACAGGTGGTAGTAGATTCGCTCTGAATGACGCATGGGAAAAAAACAGACCCCACTATGAGATTGTAGATATGTTTAAGCTAATAAAACACGTTTAATAGTCATATCCTTTAAATTATTTTACGCAATGATTATACCCGTACTAAGTGGGAAAAAAAAGTTGCGGGGCCTTACAACCTGCATTTCGGCATCGAACAAAAGACACTGGAGCTAAAATGGCAAGAAACATAATCATGTTACTATTACGTCAAATTTTACCATAAAGTTGAAAAAAAATAGTCCCACGGTTATCACGCAACATTCCTATTGTAATACCTCTATAGGCGGTAGTAACATTTTACTTTTTAATTCTTCGTCGAAATTAATGTAGACAATTGTAATAATAATCACGTGATGGAAAACAAGGGGCTAAGTTTATGTGAGATAGATGAATAGCATTCACTTTGCGGTTGCCAAAATTTTCTTACGTAACATGTAATGAGTAGGATGAAAAATTCTATCAAAATAATATATTGGATTGAACTGCGGGAATGACACTACCAACACTGAGGTACTGTTGAAAATGCCCGTCTCATTGGGACAGCATAATTTGCAGGAAATTTACAATACATTTATAACCTACTTACCATATGCAGATTTCGTCAAAACCGCGGGCTTCAGAAGCTCCACGTCGACTCAAATGATAGGTACAGACACTGGAAAGGAATGTTTTAAATATACTATAAACTACAGAAGTGAGATCACCACGTCGACACGAGTGAAGTAGAACGAATTATATTCCAGAGAAGTTCGATCCTGGCACAATTGCTTCTAATACGAAAATGATCTGCGGAAAATTTATTCCAGAAACAGTGAAAAACTTCAAAGCGATCATTCACCTGTGTAGCCTTTGGTTATAGTACCGCTCTTGTAACTGTTCCTTTGTTTATAGAATTTAATTTATTTATCGTAATGTTTCTTTTTGTTCTCAAAAATAAAGTAAATTAAAATATTTTTTTTTTNTTATAGAATTTAATTTATTTATCGTAATGTTTCTTTTTGTTCTCAAAAATAAAGTAAATTAAAATATTTTTTTTTTCCAAAACTAGCATCGAAAGAAGTTGTGAATCTGAATGCCAGAGCTCCGTAGGTACATGATAATAGNATTTTTTTTTTCCAAAACTAGCATCGAAAGAAGTTGTGAATCTGAATGCCAGAGCTCCGTAGGTACATGATAATAGTAGCCCAGTTATGGTCAATCCAAGATGGCAATTTATTAAAATTGATATACATTAAACTTTAAAACTTAATATATTACATAAGAAAACTTAATTTCAATAACACATTAAATAAGAGCTACTTTCTTTCTGCCATTGCCAACATTGGTACATATTTCATCTCTGTTTTTATTTAATTTTCACTACGAGATAAATATTATAGTTTATAGGAAAAGAAACAAGTCGAAGTTTTTTCTTTATCAAAACCTTAATGTGCCTTAATTAATGCGAACTGGAGTATAAAACGGCCGTGATATATGATTTATTTAGGAAACAACTTAACCTACCATCAGTGGGGAGATTTTGACATTTTTGAGTAAAGTACGTGAATACGATGAAATACTTGCCGCTGGTGGAAAGGAATATTTTTACAAATTATGTTTCACTAAGCACTGAGGCGGATATATTAATGCTTTTATTGCAAGAGAATGATCGTTTAGACTATCTCAATAAAGCTGGATTTATCATCCTACTCAAGGTGGTAGCGGTGTTCATATAAACGCAATCCTCTAAAGTGTTAAAATTTATGAGAAATCGATAGATACAAACGGCTGTTTTCCACAATAATATTTACTGCAGAAATATAGCTTACGTGTAGTGTAGAACTGATAAGCCGGGAAATCTACTTTTTTTATGATTTTTAAATACGCCTGCTATACGATAATGTCGAATGTTATTTTTGTGGTTATGTCATTTGTTTACCAGTTTTCGAAAAAAATAAAAACTTCTTCCTACATACTTCAAGTGCGTCACAGTGAAAAAGCATAAAACGTATTAATTTATCACCCGGAGATAGCAAAATGTTTAAAGTGTTCGAATTTATCACAGCGGGCACCAAAAAAAATTATATTTAATATTAAACGCTCTAATTCCTGTACATTTCATTCAAGGCACATGATGCTTATTCGCATTTTATGATCATTTTTTCGCTATATTTATGCTTGCCGAAGCGTTACTTTTCACCTCAACACACACAAAGGTTAGCAATTATTGAACAGGCGATTGTTATCACGGCGGATTTCACCCTTACTCTCTTTATAATGGAGAGTCAAAATACACCACATTTTCACCCTTTCAGTTATGGTCGTCTATTTAATGGACTCTGCACTGGAAGTGCATCTAATGAAGTACAATGNCACATTTTCACCCTTTCAGTTATGGTCGTCTATTTAATGGACTCTGCACTGGAAGTGCATCTAATGAAGTACAATGCACACAGAAGAAAAATGCATTTAATAACCAAGTGAGTTTACTTAAGAGGCGAAATACGTCATTCGTTTTGTAGAGAATATTTCTTATTCTCATAAACAGTTTCTGCTAATAACATCTATTACAAACACATTTTTATTGCTTCCATGATATCACCGAGCGTTATAGAGTTCCAACCAAAATGTTAATCGTTTNCACATTTTCACCCTTTCAGTTATGGTCGTCTATTTAATGGACTCTGCACTGGAAGTGCATCTAATGAAGTACAATGTACACAGAAGAAAAATGCATTTAATAACCAAGTGAGTTTACTTAAGAGGCGAAATACGTCATTCGTTTTGTAGAGAATATTTCTTATTCTCATAAACAGTTTCTGCTAATAACATANTCTTATTCTCATAAACAGTTTCTGCTAATAACATCTATTACAAACACATTTTTATTGCTTCCATGATATCACCGAGCGTTATAGAGTTCCAACCAAAATGTTAATCGTTTGAACGCCTAAAAGTACATTTTCATATATGCCTGGAAGAGTAAAGAAGAAACGGTTTGAAAGTTGCTGCGATGCAAAGATTAAAGCTACACGTTTTATGCTAATGTGCGTTTTAAATTAATTGTATGTGGTTAGTACAGACATGCAAAATTCGCGTTATTTTTCGGCGAATAGTAGTATTTTAAGAACATTTAAATTCCACTACGTTTTTCATTGGACTATACTCAATTTGCGTCGCCCTGAACAAATTTGCGCCAATGAATACACACGTAATAATGGCTTGCCTGAATCATGTGCATTCTTGTCAGAAGGAAAGTGGCTTCACTCCTAGAAAACAGCCAATGAAGTAGCGGAAAAGGCTCCAGCATGCACAGGGTTGTGAAATCTATCGCGATGCCTACGAATAGCGCGAATTTTGCATGTCCCTACTAATAAATATATATATTATATACTCTTACAAGAATATAGTAAATTTATATGTGTGATACGCATCTTCAAACAGAATGAGGCCATATATCCATAGAGTTCACAACTCAGCTGAAAAGTTACTTTTACAACAGCTCTATTTGTCTTCGGCATGCCCGCTGCTAACTCTTCAACGACACATAACATGACCAGTTCAGCTGGCACTTTTTCGGTTTGTAAATCGATATTCAGTATGTTCTTTTCCACTCTCTCGCCGTGAGTATGCCATCTTTTTCATCTGCAGGGTAAGATACAAATTGTTATAAAATCCACAAAGTATTCCCGTTCTATTTTAACGTCAGCCTTTTATTACCTCGTTTAATATTGACCTCACCTTAACACTTTCAGTGACAATTTCCTCTATCTGGGACGTTGCATGTCAAGTGGCTTGAATGGCCTGCACTGTACACAGAAGAACATGCCGTCCAATGAGAAAGCTTCCCTACGTGCGGTAGACGACATTTGTTGCGATTACAGCACAAGAAGCGAGGCCGGGTACGGGAGGAATTGCGGCCAAAGACTGATATTAAAGCGATGTTCACAAACAACGAGGACCGTAACGCAACGACTGGAAATGCAGGAATCTGCAAAAGTACGTGGAATATCTGGGTCTGTCTGGCACAGTGGGGTTGCTGCCCTTTCATCGCCATGTAACGGCATTAACCCCGTCCAGGCTACAAGGGAGAGGCAATAGGAATCAAGGATGTCGGGGGAGGTGGGGGTGAACGAGTAGTGTTGTGGACGGCGGCTGAGGGGCCGGGGTGTCAGTCGGGCTCGATCCTCCCTGAACGGTGGTCTCAGAGCGGCGATTGGGGGTAACTGTCTGACGCTAGGGTGAGAGAGCGAGCCCGGAACTCCTTATATACTGGTCCTCCCATAACAGATTGTCCTTCACACCTAACTCGATCCCTAACTCCACTAACCACATCACGCTGTAATTATTGTAAGTTGAATCAGTAAAGATCCTCCTGAATTCAATAGTTGTGCTTAATTAATTGTCCTCCTCCCGACTTCCCGTCATGAACTGCATGAACTGTACTCCCCTAAAGGAAGTATATCATTGATGGAGGCTTGGTTCCTCCCGACCCTCTCACGATGCAGCAGTACTCAGACAGTTATATAGTAAAATGTTGGCTACAGAGTTTATCATAAAGAATAAACTCCGGCACCTTATTCCTAACAACAATTTCACTTACCTGAAAACGTTACGTCCTTTCGTTTTGTGGATGTTTCATTACAATATGTTGTAAGCTTTTCTTGGCCGTGAAAATAATATATGTTATTACTTTACCACACACGTGGCGGTAAAACAAAGTGCTTGCAGGTTATGTACACAGCAGTCGGAATCTCATGAAACGGATTCGCAGTAGAAACAGGGTAGCCAACGCTTGACAAAGAAGTTGTTCTGCGCACAGATATTGACTTAATCCGCAATTGTTTCTATTCTCAGCAAATATAAAAGGAATAATTTCTCTTTCAGCAGTAAATTAATGGAGTTTAAATGTATGGTTGCTAATACATTATATAACAAGAGCAAGCAAGTTATTTGTTAGTATACTAATTTTAGGCACCTTTACGGAAAATTCCGTATTTTATATTTACCGAACCCAATTGCGTATTTTTTTTATCTACGGACGAGATTGCCGTTATTTTACGGCTTGTTACCGTAAAAATTTCCGTAATCTCACGACAATTTTTAACAGTGTGTCATTGGTTGTGACAACAATACTAGGGTTGTGTTGACTTAAGTACAGAACGCACTTTTTGTTTGCGACACCTGAAACTGTAAATTAAAGTCGTTCTAAGAGATTTAAGAGCAGAACGATGGGGGAGGGGGTTTAATTAACAGAGACCTGCAAAATTCTCGTTGTTATTTAGCGCACAGACCGAACCTCCAAGTTACTCTACATTTAACTGACTTCTGCGATAGGCTGGCAGTATGTCTGACACGCCTCGCGGAAATATTGAGCCAATAACATAACATCAGCGCCGGAATGACCAATATTCGTTAACGAAGTCAAACAGGTAGGTGACTTCACTTAAAGGTAAGCTGTCAATAAAACCACTGACTGTGTTCACTTGTGTATAAGCTATTCACGGTAAAGTGAGCCCTTTTGGAAGCCCTCTCATTTGTAATAACAGTCCACAAATATATTTTATTTTAGTCTTAGACGCTATCTTCCAAGTGCGGTGGTATAAACACACAGACTTTTAATTACTTGTATGGCAACAGTTATATAAAAAGTTACATAAAGCAGAAGAAACGGTTGCAATAAAAAACTAACTAGCGCCTCAAAAATGCTCACTTTACAATGAACAGACTATACAAGGCAGTGGTATTTACCCTCTCGCCGAAAGATTACGATAATCTTGCTGGTCTCT
Source organism: Clitarchus hookeri (assembly GCA_002778355.1). Taxonomy (NCBI): domain Eukaryota; kingdom Metazoa; phylum Arthropoda; class Insecta; order Phasmatodea; family Phasmatidae; genus Clitarchus; species Clitarchus hookeri. The sequence goes on along the minus strand of NQII01003789.1, from coordinate 144,999 downwards.
ATTTATTACTTTTAGGAAGTTAATCTCGTATACAAAAGTAAACGTTAGCAAACACGTTCCAGAGACATTGACTCGACACTGTTGTAAATTAATTTCCTGGCGGCATTTCCGCGCTCTCAGAAGCGGGGGGAACGCCAACTCCGAACGGAATCGTCGGAGTCGATCTGTTTGCTTTCGTCTCACCCTCATCCGACACCGAACCTCCCGCCGAGAAAACAGCGCGTGCGGCAAAACGTTCTTCGCCGCCATCACGAATCATTTCTCGCTTAGGACTCGCAGCAGGCGGCCACTGTAGGGGACAGGCCTGCGGAACTTCGCGCGCGGCTATTGAGAGCCGCAAATTGAACTTCTGAAGTGTGTCCCTGAACAGTCAGGCGAAGGAGCGTGTGAGGGTGGGGGGAAGGAGATGTGGAAGAAGCAATAGTTACGTTCCTGCTCCCGATAAAGCGGCAGAGAACTTCGGGAGTAAAACTACAGAGAAAAAAAAATAACGTGCCAAGGCGCTTGAATGCGAAGCTGATAGAATTTGGCAAGGGGGGTGGGGGATATTCAGGATATTAAAACTGAACCGCGGTAAACGGGCGAAGGAAAATTTGCGACGCGCGGTTGTGGAAAGATAGGGGGTGGGGGGAAATGGGACGATGTGCTTATTGATTGCGAGCTTCGCGACGCTTAAGGCGCCGACGTAATTAAATTTGCCGCTCTTGCCCGCGAACACGGAACAGCCGTCTTCTGGCGCCCGCCGCCGCGGCGTGGCAGTTGATAGGTTTGGCGGCGGGGACGCGGGTCTCTCGTAGACGCGGGTCTCGACTGCACTCACAAAGGGAGCGGTGGTTTTGTGGAGCGGTGAGACGAAGAGCAAGCAGGAGCCCAACCCCCCTTTTCCGGTTGGTTCCATGACGCCGCTGCAGTGGTTAAGCAGTTTCCTCCCTGCAGTCACCCATGTTAGAGCTAGCAACACCTGATTTTATGGGAAAATGTTTCGTGACTAGCTGTATTTAATAAAATACTGTCACAATCTTCTAAATACAGTGGTATTAGCCAGGTTCACTTAAGCTTAAATGCATTCATTAAATAACAGAGTGATCGGAGTTTTCCAAATTTATTTAATAACTTTACAAATAAAACACTACCGTACCAAAATAAATAAATAAAATCAACAATAACGTCAAAGAAATAAATGCAATCAAGAAAATAAAACCAGTTCTAATAAACAGAGTATTAAAATATTTCGAATTATTTTACACTTTATAAGTTTACATTTGACAGTTCCAAAATTTAGACCGAAGTCCGTATACATGCATACAGTCCCACCTTGATTCAGTCAACATTCCACCATTCCAGAATGTTCTAGCTAGAGTGATCCGAGCCCCCCTACCCCAGTGGAGTAATCCTCTACTTGTCGGATACCAAACCCTCTTGTCCGTTCACACAGGACACGCGTCTGCCGTCGTTCGTCCACTTCACTGATGTCCCACGCTGTACCAGGCTTCACCCAACTACCGCACTTCAGCCAGATGACTACTAAAAAAACTGCTGTGTGGGGTATTTATAGTCTCGTCGGCTCTGTTCAAGAACCTTCTCCAAATGGCCAGTTGCGCTGAGCAAAATAGAAGTTAGAAATAGCCGAGTTGGTACTACTGGACCTGGGACTGGAGTTAGCCACCACCATCTTAGAAATTTATTTTTCCCCTCAAAATTTATGGTTTTCTAACTCAAAATCAACCAATTTTCGCTCAAAATTTCCTTTATCCTTTAATATTTAAATTTTTTCACCTCAATTTTTTTTTCCTTAAAATTTTCTGTTTTTTCCTGATAAACCCATCGATCCCCACAAAGTTCCCGGTGGAACCGGCGCTTTCCTCACCAAACCTCCCCTCCTGGTGGCCGATACCTATTAAAAGGTCATACCAGGAGCGCTTCTTTCTACTGTACGTTAACTCCCGCAAACAAAAGCTAGATCGGCTCTTTTGTTTCGCAGGGCGCCACCAGGAACTTTGAATTTTGAGTCCGTCATACTGGTACGAAAAGAATTTAAAAACACAAAAGCTAAATACTTACAACACAATACATTTAAACACTACCGCGCACGCGCTTCTCCTACACACGAAANAAAAACACAAAAGCTAAATACTTACAACACAATACATTTAAACACTACCGCGCACGCGCTTCTCCTACACACGAAAAATTAAGTATGGCGGCATTCCCTTAGCACATTCTCGGCCCAGTGCAACCAGGCTGTGTCGGACTAAGATTTGGGAAACAGCTGGTAGCCAGGATTGTTTCCCGCCTCCTCGCCCCTGGTCGCAAAGGGCGTTAATCTACACCACACTGCAGACGTTCGATTCCATTCACACATTAAATACACTCATTCCACTATCATTCTCAGGCCTTCGGCCTCGTCCATTCCTGGAAAAACTTGCGTAGTTCCTTCCGACTTCCTAAATCGCATTCCGGGTCCGTCGCTGGGGTCGTTGTATCTGGGTGTTTCCTGGAACAAGACATATTGTATCCAGGAAGTGGTCAAGATCGGTGGGTTGTCGCATCCGGTGTTTTGGCAAGGTACCGCCCGAGGAGAAGGACTAGTACCTGACCACTGTATACCCCGTGAAGGGTTTACCGCAGTCAAAGTACAGCCTCCCGTATGTGCGAGCGGCATCCTTATAGATCTTGGACGGGTCAAATTCTTCCCCCCTTCTCCAGAAGCACTCCTTGAGCAAGCTCAGAAGCGCCTCCGTGTTCGTAGGCAGACCCACCTGGGCGACGGTGAGCCTGTCGACGCACTCCATGTGGGGGAAGAGGATCTTCTCTCCCCCGTCCATAGACCTAACCAGTAGGGCTACTGCTGCCATCAGGATCGGTGGTTCTTCCAGTCTCGAGAGTTGGGCTCCTCGTACGACCTCGTCGTAGAGTTCCCACGGTTCTTTCGGGTGGGCTCCCAAGGGCCAGGCTTGTACTGAGGCATCGATAGTGTTCCTATCCGATGGCCAGTCGATGGTAAAAATCCTATCAGTTTGGGAAACCATTTCGTTTCTCCTTACCTTAGCTTGGAGGAGAGAGACTTCTCTGTCTGCTATTTCCTGATTTACCTCTTCCGTGTCTCTCGCCTCGACTACTCTTGGTTTCCTGATAGCATGCTCTGCTCTTCGCCTCTGGTCCCTTAGGAGTTTGCTCATGTTGCGAGCAACATGAGCAAATCCCTCCCTTACATACAAGACTGGATTCCAGGCACAAGGCCATCCATCATTTGGCCCCTCTGGATTTGTCACATCTGGTGTTGACATATCTGTGGTTTCGTCGTCCAGGTCGACCAAGTGCAGGATCGACCCGGTGACTTTTGGCACCTGTGCCTGCCGCACAATAGGCGCCTTCTGATATGGTGTTGGACTAGGTTCTGGTGTGGGACAGTCTGGTTGGGTATTATCCAGAATAACGGTAGGGAAAAGATGTCTAGACATTGTCAGTATCTGAGTTCTCCGGATCCGTATCATCCCTGCCCACACCTATCGATTGGTTTAGACTTTGGCTCAGCCACCACACGTCGAAGTCTTCATTTCTTTTTCCAGCCTTTGTCAGGAATTCAAGCACTCTAGGTGCAAGAACCCTTTCAGATAGCATTGCCTTTAGGTCGACTTGGCCGTGACTACCTTCAAAAGAGGACCGAAGGTCCTCGATTTTCGGGCAGTCATGTAGAAGGTGAGCGGAGGTATCTGGTACCCCGCACACCACGCAATTAGGATCTTGTGTTAGGCCAAACGAGGACAACTTCGCCTTGTAGTTACCATGTCCGGTCAATAACTGCGCACTGTAGTGACCTTTGGAAAGCCACCTCATGGACAGCCTCAGCCGGACATCCGGGAAGATCTCGTATGTGATTCTGCCTTTCTCAGAGTTCTCCAACCTCTCTTGCCAGGTATCAATAGATCTCTCTCTGATTACCTTTTGATCTTCTGGGGGGATAGGATCCACCCATTTCCTTCTACTAATTTCTCCACGTTCTTTGATTAGTAGATCGAGAGGGAGTTCTGATGCCAGAACTTGCAAAGCGTCACTCGAAGTTGTCCTATACGCTTTGGTGATGGGCAGTAGCGCAGCGCGCTGTGCACTGATCACCTTCCTCCTTGTATGTAGTTTGTCGACCTCCGGGTACCATACACCTGCAGCATATGTTATCACTGCCAAGAAGACTGATCTGTACATCAACTTCAACGTGTGGTAACCGAGTCCCCAGTTTGCAGGTGCAACAGCTCTGAGTCGGTGGAACATCACAACGGCCTTGTTCGCCGTATAGCATACGTGACCATGGAACGCAAGACGTGTCTGAAGTATGACTCCGAGTTACTTCATTTCTCGGACGAGTTTCACAACTCGTCCTTCGAAACGTATCACTGGCTTTCTTTGGAGGTTTCCTTTGAGAATTAATCCATTCATTTTCTCAACCGAGAAATTCAATTTGAAGTTCTCAGCCCAGGTGGTAATCTTTTCCAGGGCAATTTCCTTTTTTTCCTCCAATTCTCGCCGTGACCATGCTGGTATGAGCAGGAGTCCATCGTCTGCATATCCATAGATCACGCAGCCATCCGGGAGGGATAGCCGCAGCAATCCTTCGAATATGATATTCCACAATATCGGGCCAAGGACGGAACCCTGAGGACAACCTTTCGTTAGCACTTTAAACTCAGTGTGTTCCCCCAGTCTGAGTTGGCATGTTCTTTCATTCAAGAAATCTTTGATGAGTCCGTATAAGTTCTTGGGGCACTCCAACAAGCGTAGTTGCCACAGAATTTGCGGCCACCACGCATTGTCAAATGCTCCCGAGATATCCAGTGATATTGCCAAGACATACTTGTGTTCGTATTGTCTTACCTGATTCACCATGTCTATTATGGCCTTCTCAGTACTTTTTCCTTTGATAAAGCCATACTGTCTTGCGTGAATACCTTGGACTACGTCCAGGTACTCCATGAGCCGTCTGTTCAGCAGACACTCAAAGACTTTCCCTATCACAGATAGTAGCGGGATGGGGCGGTACGACTTGGCCATTCTCGGGTTTTTCCCTGCACCTTTAAAGATGACTTTAAGAAGCCCTCTCATCCAGCACTCGGGAAATACTCCTGTTCCCAGACAATGGTTGAACATGTCAAGCAATTCTGTTTTCATTCTTGGATATGCTCGGAGCAGCATTTCCCCTGTCAGGCCATCCATACCTGGGGCTTTCTTGAGTTTGACTCTACGGACTATCAAATTCAGTTCATCCAAGTGAAACAGTGGCGTGTCCTCTGTCCTGACCTCCAGTACTGCGTTTTCTCTAATTTCTCTATGGTAATCACTCTCCCCTATCTGAGANCCGTGTCCTCTGTCCTGACCTCCAGTACTGCGTTTTCTCTAATTTCTCTATGGTAATCACTCTCCCCTATCTGAGAGTCGTCAGGCAACAAGACTTCCATCAAGTGCCTGGCATTTTCCTCGNGGGGCTTTCTTGAGTTTGACTCTACGGACTATCAAATTCAGTTCATCCAAGTGAAACGGTGCCGTGTCCTCTGTCCTGACCTCCAGTACTGCGTTTTCTCTAATTTCTCTATGGTAATCACTCTCCCCTATCTGAGAGTCGTCAGGCAACAAGACTTCCATCAAGTGCCTGGCATTTTCCTCGAGGGACTGCAGTAATATTCCATCCGACTCGAGAGCTGGAAGCTCCTCATTTCTCCTGATTTTACCTGACACCATCCGGTAGACCAGGCCCCATGGGTCCTCATTTCCCCTTTCTGTGACAAGCGTTCTCCACGCTTGCTGCCTCTTTTTCCGAAGCGTTCGCCGGTAGTCCCCTCTAAGAACATTGTACCGCTGGACTGCTCTAGCTCTGAGATCTGGTTGATAAGTTCTCTTGAAATTCTTTCTGGCTTTCTTAACTTCCTTTCGCATCCCTTCCAATTCATCATCCCACCAGGGGTGATGAGGGACTTTCCTGGTGACCTGAGGAATTGCTTCCTTACAGGCCACTATAATGCAATCAACCAGATTCTCAGCCCTTTTGTTTGTAGACATACTGTTCTGTTCTCGTCTGTACTTGTCCAGATTTCTCACGTCGTGAAACAGTTTTTCCCAGGTATTGGCTCTCGCAGTTATAAATCTTGGGTGCTCTGGACCGTTTCCCTCACATCCTTTCATCCGGATGGTGAACAGTATCATCTTGTGGTCACTATCTACCTCGTCAGAGACTCTCCAGTCTNGTGAACAGTATCATCTTGTGGTCACTATCTACCTCGTCAGAGACTCTCCAGTCCCCAATACTTCCGAGAGCGTGCGCTGTAGCTACTGTCACGTCAAGATACGATTCAGTATCGTAGGCTGGCGACCGGTAAGTCGCCTGATGACCTGGTGAATTTACAACCTGCAGATTTTTCTCGGTCAGGTACCTGTTTACCTCCTCTCCTCGGTCGTCCGTCTTAGGGGAATTCCACAGTTCTGATTTGGAATTGATATCCGCGCCGAAAATGATTCTCCTTTCCTTGGCTCTTTGGATGATCACCTCCCATTGAGAGAGGTGCCGATCAAGTGGGTCACTTGGTTGGAAGTATGACGATACAATCGTCACACTCACTCCCCCCATCTCCAGTTTCAGACACGCATGATGCGTGTTTGATAGAGCCTCCAGCGGGATATAGCATACCTTGGGATTTCTAACCCAAATAGCAGCCATCGGCGTGTCCCCAAACAAGACAAAAACGACCAGGAAGACTTGGTATTTTCCCATGAAGCAGGTAGGGCTCCTGCATCATTAGCAGATCCAGATTTTGCTCCTGTCCGATTCGATGCAGTTCCATTGTGGGAACTGCTGCCCTTTGCAGGATAATTTGGCCGACGTGTAGCAGCGCATGACGCTCAGTCATACTGGGTTCTTTCGAGCTCTAGCGCGAGCATTCTCTGGTGAACAGGGCAGTCCAGAGAACCTACCTTGTGATATATTTCCCTTTTCTTATCCCTTTGACAGTTAGAGCACTTTGCAGGTTCGGCCTGTTTGGCACATTCGCTGTACTTGTGTCCGATCTCGGCACAACCTGAGCAGACTAGGGGTGACTTGCATTTGTCCTTAATGTGGCCATAGCCTTGGCATCGAAAGCATCTGGCGGGTACAAGATAATCACGTACCTTACATCTCTGAAACTCTAAATAAAGGAACCCCTCTGCTATGAGCATGCGTCTGAGTGCAGGTGTTGTCTCAAGGATAACGTTGACTTTGTCCTTATTACTCCTGGGGCCAGTTCTGAACCTGACTGTGGCGTTTCGGGTGAACTCCTCTTTTCCTATCCTCGACTCTCTGAAGTTCTGGTCATACAAAGTTTCCAGAAACTCCGGGGTGTCGTATTCTCGGGGCACATCGAATATTATAACCTTTGGTCCCCTTCTCTTAGGATCCTCCACCCTCAGTCCAAGTTCTTCCATCCGCTTGAGATTTTTAAGCTTGAGGAGAGTCTCCTCGTCCTCAGCCTCTAGCAACACACCGCCCTTCCCGACCTGTCTCACATTCCTTATCTTTAGATGTTCCTTCACGGGGTCCAGAGATTTTAACTTACCCCTTGTCTCCTCAGACTTGTCCTCGCCTTCTTTAGGGTATATCAAAACTGTTTTCCGTGCACCTACCCTGTGACCCTGTACCACCTGCCACTCCTCAGGCTGGTCAGAGGTCTTTGTTTCCTTGCTTTTGTTCTCTCTCTGTTCCCTGACTATGTCAGAGAAAGAGAGCCCCTTTGTCTTTGAACCAAGTACAACTTGTGGGGTTTCTGGGGCAACTCTTTCCAGGGTTAGTACTTTTTCTTTTAATCCCTTATTTTCAGCATGCAGTGTGCTGTTCTTCAGCAACTTCATGTCCAAGAGTGCCTTGAGTCTCATGATCTTAGGGAGTAAGAAGTTGCTACATTCCTTTGTAACTTTCTTTTTATCGTCCGTGATATACTCCGTGATGTTCTCCAACATCTGGGACGCTTCAGTCAGGATATATTCATAGTTTATTTCTCCCTCTGGTTCTGTTTCTGTTTCTGGCTTTGTGCTCTCTTCGGGGTCACCACTCCCGATTTTTTCTGCCTGTTCTTGTTGGGATGAGGTGCCAGCGTCGCCCACGCTGCAACTCTCGTAACTTTCTTGCACTGTTTTTATCATGATTTTCGCCTCTTGTCCCCAAACAAGAGGATACACCTTGCGGATCCAGTCCGCCTCTTCCTTGGAAGGAGACAGTACCCGGTCCCAGACTGTCTCGCCATCCAACAACCTGTGAAGGTAATAGATGGCTTTGCTCTGTTCAATCCTTGATTTCTGGGTAGCTGTTACTAAAAACAACTTTCTTTCCGGTAGATTACCTCCATATGCCTTTTCTGGAGGAGACTGGTACAGAGCATACCAAGGCTCCCTTAATGGTGCCATTTTCGCCTTGATGTCTCACCCTCGAGAGGCTGAGCCTCACGGCTGGGGCAAGTGGTCGGAAATCACCACCCCACCCAGGTGCTGTCTTTACCCTTGTCCTAGTGCTGACCTCTTAGCCGATCTAGGTCTTGTAGCAGCACACTAGTGTTTTACACACTAGGCTGACTGATCGCCTTGATTCGTTGCCACCACCCGCCCACGTTGAGGGGGGGCAGCACTCAGCACCAAGTTCCCCAGACGCTCGGTCTGACCAGCAGAGCCGCGCAGTTCCTTGCGTCGAGTTCAGTGGTACTACTTCACTTACTCTAACACTGTTCCACCAAGCACAGTGTGGGGTTTTTCTCAGTAGGATCTCCAATCCTTGCGGGTGGTACCCTGAGAAAACCCATCGATCCCCACAGATGCAAAACCGAGCCTCATAAAGGGACTTCTGGATCCATCAAAAGGTTTAGGGAAGCTCGCTTCTCGAGGGCAGAGCAATGGCGGCCATATTGGTTTTATGGGAATAGGGTATTGCAAAATTGATACACAGGGTTCAGGGTCTTGAGTCAGACCTGACCATTAGCAATCTTGGTTCTGTCCGCAATCTAAGCTGCCATATTGGATCCATGTGACCTTGACCCATGACCTTAACCCCATGTCTGTGGCCTTGTATGCCCCTAAAATCTAAATCGCCAAAAATTCCAAACAAAAATAAGAATTAAGGACAACATTATATTGATGAATCTAATCTGCATGTTGGATGCCAGTGACCTTTTCCCAAATGACCTTAAAAACAAATACTCGCAAAATTGCGTCCCTGGCCAGAAACATATTGCCATGCTGTTTGCCTGAATGAACGCGTTGTGGCCTAATAACCAGCCTTCAGCCCGGTCGGTAATACTCCCGAGTACGAGTCCAGTGTTTTACCACTGCACCATCTCGCTAGATATCTAATAAGCAGGAAATATATAGTCTCTGTTTATTACAAATTCCTTTGAAGGGTCTGAGCTAAAAACAATGCTGTATGTAATCAAATTCCTAGTCCTATTATATTTTGTTCAATAGCAAAAGTTGGTTAATTTACGGCGACAGCGGCCAGGAGGCCTGTGCAATACCCCGATATTTCGATTACGAAACAATATTTATGATATATCGCAAAAGCGATGTCATCCAACAGTATACAGCAATATATCGTATATCACGATATTAGCGAGATGCGATATTAGCTATATGCGATGTTAGTGAAGTGTGTAATTAGCGATATCCCCGTTGTCAATGTACGATATTAGCGATATTTGAAATTAGCAACATGAGTTGTTGACTATATGCGTTATTGGCTCTACGCGATGTTGATTATATGCGATAATCAGGATATTAGATGTTGGCGTTATTAATATGACCGATATTCGAGATGTCGATATTTGGGATACCAATAAAAGCGATATCTGCGTTATATTGCCGTCGATCTTAAGTACTCACTGGGACCTATACATCTTACCGATACCGACATAGTCAGCATATTAAAAAGTGGCTATCGCATAGCTCTAGCAGCCAGTCAACAAACAACTGACGCTCGAATAGAAAGGACGGTAGATTAAAACCTACAGCTCATTTGAATTTTCTTACACCATTCTAGTTTTGATACTTNTATTTGAAATTAGCAACATGAGTTGTTGACTATATGCGTTATTGGCTCTACGCGATGTTGATTATATGCGATAATCGCGATATTAGATGTTGGCGTTATTAATATGACCGATATTTGAGATGTCGATATTTGGGATACCAATAAAAGCGATATCTGCGTTATATTGCCGTCGATCTTAAGTACTCACTGGGACCTATACATCTTACCGATACCGACATAGTCAGCATATTAAAAAGTGGCTATCGCATAGCTCTAGCAGCCAGTCAACAAACAACTGACTCTCGAATAGAAAGGACGGTAGATTAAAACCTACAGCTCATTTGAATTTTCTTACACCATTCTAGTTTTGATACTTNTCTCGAATAGAAAGGACGGTAGATTAAAACCTACAGCTCATTTGAATTTTCTTACACCATTCTAGTTTTGATACTTCAACTGAGTTTCAACATCTGCGCACCAACTGCCAAATATTCCGTGGTAGGTTTTGAACGCCTGCCTGCCTTTGTGCGCTCTCCTTCGGCGTCCGTTCCTTCTATCTTACGTCTGCTGTTTACAAGTCTCACCTTTCCTTCTCCTTCGCCGTGGTTTCGAGAGGAAAAATGAGAATTGGCGCGCGTGTGTATGTGTGTATCAGCGTGAGTGCTCTCAGGCTGGGGTCGCTCTGGGATCGTTGATACGTCGCTAATGGGTTCCCGCCGCCCAACCTCCCCAATAGAAGACGTTAACAGGACGCCCGCCGGCTACAAGGGCTCAACTTGCATCAGGGGTGGTAACCTCACTTGTGGTCTCTGCCTCACTCCTAGTCTCGACCTCGCTACAAGTCTCTGCCTCACTCCTCCTATAATTTCACTCCAGATCTCTACCTCACTCCCGCCTATCAAAAGCTATATTAACTTATTCATTCGGAGATATATATATATATTATTTTGGGCGTCGCAAGGAATAAATTTATTTGTTTGGAACTTGTGAAAATAGCACTACAACGAACTGTCATGTCTTAAAGGTAGGAAATTTTTCGCAATTTATACGACTAGTAGGTTAGACTCCACTGTATCATGTATTTTACAGCTTCGGCTTTATGTTCATTGGCTTCAGCCCTAGTGAGTGGCCAGAATTACTTCAGACCAGGGGGCACGGGATTCGGTGGTAATTCCCATGCAGGCCTGTTATTGGCGTAGAGTTCACCTGGGCGTATCTGATAAGATGTGATATATCTGCAAAAATAACATAAACGTACATCTCTTTGATATATAACTTGTCTTAAAATGAATTTGCGAAATTTTACTCTCTTAGAATGTGTCAGAACAAAAAAAAAAAAAAAAGTATTTGAATTTGATTCTTTTTGCAACGGCTCTCTGTATAAAACTGAGAAACACAATCCTATCAATGAATTGTGTCTCCCACTCGGGACGGACTTGTTTTACGATGTGTTTTGATGTGTATGTACGGCTAAGATAATTGAAGCCATTCCTGGGCAAAGTTCAGTACCGCATAACCAACGGTTAAGCTCAATTGAAAAATCTTCAAAATTAAAGTTTAAAACCAAAGAACACAACTGATGCCATTAAACATATACAGTCACTAACTATCCGGTTCTCAGTAATATGGTCAAATTAATTTGTCGAGGTAACTTTTATTAGTGCCTTTGTTACGTTACTGGTATTAAAAGTGGCATTCCTAATATCTGCAGTCTCTAACGTAACCATTCGACCAGTCGTGAAACATTTCTAGCATTGAAAACGTTAGTTGATAGCAGTGTTAATACTTGGACAGGGCAGGAAGATGTATGAAAGGTAGGGCCAGTGACTTTTCACGTAAAAATCGGGGCACAAAATACAATTCAATACTATATACACACCTCAGCTGCTGTTATACTTCCATTGGCGGCTGGTGCCGTGTCCATCTTTAACCAAGCCACTCAGGACTAAGTGACTCCGACACTGAGCCTTTGAGATTCGTGCGCAAACGATTAACGCGGGCAAGAACATTTTTTAGTCAACCAATGAAGGTGGACGACCCTACAGTGATATGGAATGTTTCATGTCTCGAAATATTTTCGCGAAATATCACTGACCACAATGATNGGTGGACGACCCTACAGTGATATGGAATGTTTCATGTCTCGAAATATTTTCGCGAAATATCACTGACCACAATGATAAGTATTAGCCGGTTAGATCAAACATTGACCCCTTATCACCTTACCCCGAGTATACTCGTTCACATCTGACATGTCGCAGGGGAGTTGAAACAATGATCGTTGCTGTACTATTCCACAAGCTAGTAGCAACACGAACACTGCCTTTCGCTGTGCAATGCTATTGGTTGCTGCNATCGTTGCTGTACTATTCCACAAGCTAGTAGCAACACGAACACTGCCTTTCGCTGTGCAATGCTATTGGTTGCTGCAGACACACCAACTATTTCATGATTGGTCGTTCGTTGCACCATGGTTCTACTGAGATCCTATCCATGGGTTCCAAAGTGTCTGCCGTTATAAGAAATTCGTAAATATTTTTACGCTACAACTTTCCTCTTTTCCAACACCTTAAAGGAAAATTAATGTATGCGTTAAAGGGTTTGAATATTGACTGTAGGAGATCATAAGATGTTCCTCACAAGTTGTCGGCAAATGGAAGAAGTCGTATGAGCATACAACTTCCTGGTGTTCAATCCACAGTTACATAAAAACGCGAATTTTGGAAGTCTTTGCATATTTGTTTACATTTTTCAGATATTTTACGATTTCGTGGCATTACACAGATGATTGTTGAGTTAAGGTGAGAGATATTGGCTGCCCTTTTCGAGATCATGAGAGTGGGTGAGGGTGATACGAGGTGATAATGGAGCATCACCGGAATGCAAGGGAGGGGGAAACAGGAGATCCCCGAGAAAACCCGCCGACCAGCGGTATTATCCGGCACGATTTCCACATGCGAAAATCCGGGAGCGACCAGGCCGGGGATTGAACCCGGTTCACCTTGGTGGGAGGCGAATAATCTAACCGCTCAGCCACCAAGGCCTCTATACAGATAATAATTTCATAAAAGTGCAACTTCTTTTTAGCAATATTATTCATCATAGTTTTTTAACGTAGGTATAAAATTTTTTACTTTAAACCTTAATTCGAATAAATTTTAAAAGCATTTTTAACGTAAAGCTTGGTTTCAGGTTAAGTGTTCCTTTCAAGCTGAGCGGTTGAGTAACCGTTCTGCAGTAAATCGGTGGCACATGTAGACAACGCCGTATAGTTCCTAGGAGCCAATCTCATCACGAATACCCTCAAGTGATGCCAACCAGTAGGGCCACATTTTTTTTTCACGAAAAGATTTACGCAGAGGTTAATATTCAAATGCACACTTGCGGTCTTCAATTTGCTACGGGCCACTTGCCTTTGAGTGAAGAGAGTTCGTTACAGGAGTGAGCCAATCAGAATAGAGTTTCTCCGATACTGACCGCATGTGATTCGCGGGCAGACAGATAAGACGCGTAACAATTCACATGATCCCATCGCGAAAGTGGTTCTGAACTAAAGTGCGTCGTAACACAACTTATTTAGAAATCCTTTCGCGACGAACAGATGTTGTTACCAATTAGACAAAATTGAGATCGATAAAAATAGATGACGTGGTAGTTAACTGATGGTAATATCGATCCAAGCATCAACCAGTTAATAATGACGTTGAGTGACCGCAGTGATGTGGTGCTTATGTTTTAAGAATCCTCACAGTGTACATGAAGGCACTTGACGAATTCATAGCCACAAAATCACGAAATATTGCAAAGTAGTAATTGAGCTACGAATGCTATAGGAACACATCAGATTGTTCCTCCACGTAAGGGCAGCACTTAATTTTTAAATTTATTTAGCGTCGGTAAGGGATGGAAGCCGTGAATAAAAACTACACGACCAAATTTGTGGGCGGGAACCAATTTTGGCTGACACAGTATTTTAATTATGGCCATGGAATTGTATCCCTGCCAAACTAAGTTCACCCACGTTGAACAGTGCACAATAGTGTAGAGGACCAACATTATATACGTACATACATACGAGACAAGTCAGAAATTAAGTTTCCCTATTTTTGTAGGTAGACGAGTAAACATCGATCTAGATAAAAAATTTTATTTCGGCGCCATTCCTATATTTCTGACCTAATCACCTATTTATTTCAAGGGGTCGTAGTGGTTAGACTACTCGCCTCCCACCAAGGCGAACCGGGTTTGATTCCAGGCTGGGTCAATTCCGGATATTTGCAAGCGGGTATTGTCCCCCTGGTCGGCGGGTTTTCTCGGTGATCTCCCGTTTCCACGCCCCCGCATTCTGGCGCTGCTCCATACTCATCTCACTTCACCCTCGTCGGCTCTCGAAACCCTCCTGCCTTGCACTTGGACTGCGCTTCCGAGTATTTTAAATCCACAATTTTCTACGCAGGTATTAAACGTGCGTCCAATCTGCTGATTTAAGAAGGAAGGCACACTTCGGAATATGCCGCTTGATTAATTTTAAGACATCATGAAAATTACAAATACTATTTCAGAGCACTCTATCGGTTATAAAGGCCTTTTTTCGAAGCACTGCATCTCCAAATTAACGCGTTATATACACACAAAAGTAATCTAGCGGCCTCCACTGAATCATGCTGCAGACTTTCCACCAATAAACTAATAGGATCGCCGTTTAAAGTCCCATTGGCGCACGCAGCACTACGAGAACACCGCACGCCAGTTCAGAGCCCTGCGCGTAGCGGCGATGGCGCATTTGTAGCGCGTGCCAGTGTAGTCCTTACAGCTCTCGTGCTTCTAGGCCTCATACACGGAAAAAAATATCCGAGAAGGAGAGCCCCTTAAGAGTCGCCCAAATCTCTCTCCACAATATTCACACTCAACTCTCGAGTACATAAACAATTTCAAAGCTTACCTCAGTTTATTCTTTGTGCACTTTGTGTAATTCTTCAGCCATATTAAAACGATGCGTTATGCGGGCACACAGCCAACTTTGTACCATCCGTGACCACTTTGCACTACATGCCTAATTAAATACCAAATAAAGTCACAAAGAATCACTACGCATTACTGTGTTCTTTGGTACTTAAAGTGGTTATTTAATAAGTATACAGTACATTGGGGACTGTAAATCCTTTCTTTTAAAAGGAAAAATGTTATTCAATGTTTGTCTTAATTGGTACACATTTTCCCCGATTGCCTGAAACTACAAGTGCCACTGCGTTTTATCGCTCTACTCTATGAAATAATTAACCTTATATTTTATATAAAAGCATATTAAAATATAAATACGTATAAAAGGATGATAAACAGCTTCGCTCATTTAAATAATACACAATCTATAAGAGATTCCAAAAACTATGTCCCCTAAACCAAGTCTTAGCCAAAATTTTAAGTCATCCTCTGAATGTTTATGATGAAATACACACACAACTTTTTAAGTTGTTTATTTATTTTCGAAGGCCTTTAGCTAATAATCCTGTACAATATTTATAAACAAACACTTAATGAAGTGACATAAATGGTACAATAAGGAAGTGTTGCTCTGTCTGCGTCAAAAATGCTGCAGTCAAGTCCCCGAGGAGTCGAAGAAGGCTGATATCTCAATCGCTTCGAAGCCACGTTCATAGAATGGGTAAGTATAGAGAAGTGAAATTTGGTAATAATGTCCTGGAAGAAAGCATGTTTGGTTACTGTAATTATCATATAAATTCATAAGCTAAGCTTTAATTGTTCTTATGAACACGATGCCTATTTGTTGTTTTTTTACGTTTTCAGAATAGCCTTACAATCATTCACTTCTACNATTGTTCTTATGAACACGATGCCTATTTGTTGTTTTTTTACGTTTTCAGAATAGCCTTACAATCATTCACTTCTACACATCAACAAAATTATTATTGCGAATTGTGTGTTATTCTTATAAACAATTAAAGAGTTAGCGGGCAGGTTCTGATAATATTCATTTCATTTCTGTCAGGTGCAAGCATTTTTACTTTTTCAAAGGAATATCTCAAAACTAAAAATAAGGTTTCACTTTACATATGCTGTTTAGTAGAAATTCTACGTAAATCCTTCAAATTTGCAGTTTNATTGTTCTTATGAACACGATGCCTATTTGTTGTTTTTTTACGTTTTCAGAATAGCCTTACAATCATTCACTTCTACGCATCAACAAAATTATTATTGCGAATTGTGTGTTATTCTTATAAACAATTAAAGAGTTAGCGGGCAGGTTCTGATAATATTCATTTCATTTCTGTCAGGTGCAAGCATTTTTACTTTTTCAAAGGAATATCTCGAAACTAAAAATAAGGTTTCACTTTACATATGCTGTTTAGTAGAAATTCTACGTAAATCCTTCAAATTTGCAGTTTTATTTCGTATGTACGATTTCGAGCAATTATATATATTATATACTGAAACAGAAGTTATCTTCTTCTTCGGTATTAAAGATACCAGGCTTTTCCCACCGCTTCGTAGTACAAGTCTAGGCTTCGTCACTGGCTTCAGGCGCCGTTCTGAGTCAGCGGACTCAATTGGGATTAGCCCCAGTGGCTTTCGCCAGCCGTAGCTTAACGGAGTTGGAGAGCAAGTTAGGGATTTGTGAGAAAGAAACTTTGGCGTGCATTTTTGGATTAGAGAAGTTTGCCTCTTTTACAGAACATGAGGAATGTGACCTGTACACTGATAATCAGGTTTTAAGCTGAGTTTTGAATCATCCCTAACCGCTGGGTGAGTTAGGTCGGTGGGTTTTGCGTTTGTCACGTTTCCGTTTTAGGGTTCACCTCGATCGCGGCACCGAAAATCAGGTAGCAGATGCTCTAACACGAATGTATAATCCAGTACATGTTGATGTCAATCAATTGCGGTGGATTAAGATAAGCTAATCCCCTTCCCATTGCCACTCCGTTAAAATTGTTTTAACATGAGCTAAGCTCGCAGCTTTTTTTAAGAGTTGCCAAGTCGCACCGGCAATCCCTGGTACCCGTAAGAGCTGTACCGAGGGTCGACATTGTTCCCATTATATACTTTCCTTTCACCAGCACTATCTGGTGGACAATACTGAAACAAGAACCGTAGTGGCAAGGGATTAAGTGAGGGTGAATAATGGTCAGACTAAAGTGGTGGGGTGAGAGGTAACAGAAAAAATACTCAATTTCAAAGGTACTTTAATTAGCATTAAAATGAAAAATTTCTTGTTTATTATTGGTTTTAAAGTTTCTAATAAAATCATATATTTAATAAATAATGCTTGTAGTCAAGGTCCCGTATCATGCATGAAGGTATAGTGTTAATCGAAAAAATATTGTTTTCAAAATAGGAATTAAAAATTACATATTTCCCTGTGCCTATATATATAAGTGCTGACGGCTCGCCTGGTGGCTGAATCGGTACATATGTGTTGAAAATATAATCCAACATGGAGGGCGCCTGCAGCGCAACCTATAGTTTGAAACCAAAACAAAGATGGCAGCCACCTGGTGGCTAAATCGACAACTCACCTGGTGGATAAATTAATACACTAGCACCACATTTGTGTTAAAAAAAACTATTAAAACCAAGATGGCGTCCTCCAGCTATGTATAAACAAACGACAAACGAAAAAACCAAGATAGCATCCTTCAGCAATGTATAACAAACCAACATTGCCGCACACGAAAGAATGAGTATTGTTGTGGGGTTGTGGGTAAAGGGGGAATTCCGGAAATGTAAGTGTTAAAATTTTTTTTTCCAAATAATGAATTTTTCAATAATAAATTTTTTATAATACATTTTATAATAATATGTTTTTAATAACGCTTTTTAAATAATTTTTAATGATTTTTTTAACAATCCCTTAATAATTTTTTTAACAATTTTTTTTTATATTTTTGGGTTTTCGAAGTCAAAGGTCAAAGTTCGCCGGAGAAAAGGTTAAATTCCACTGGGTTCAAGGTCAAAGTCACATTGTTACAATATGGCCGCCGGCCGACCGGAATGACAGAGCACGAACAGCTCCGACGCTCCGGTCCCAGGTCCCGATTTGTCAAAGTCCCCAAATCCCTCTACTTGAGCATTTTTGAGGCCCTAGTTACCTTTTACCTAAAAGCCAATTTTTTATCCTTCCACCACATTTTAAAATAAATATTGCCGTGTAAGTAATAAACACAGAATATTTATTTCACCGTACATGAAAGTTAGTGTCTTAGGGTACAATGAACAATATTTATTGATTATTATTGCAAATGAGAAGGCTTCAGACTTTACCGTGAATACCCTAGAGTTACTTGTTTCGTGGGGATAAGTGGGTGGAAGCGACTAAGTGTCTGGAGGGCCAACTCACGTAGGCTCCTCCGATGGCGTACGAGGCCCGTACTGGAGCGGCCAAGAAGTAAAAGATGCTCTGGGCTGCTTGTTGCCATCAGCCGCAGCAGGCGGCGTCCCCCGATTAGCGGGACTCCGCCCTTTCCTTCTTCTTCTTCCTCGCCCACTGCACACTCAGCCTGCCCCATTCAACCTCTCCGTGCCATCCTCGCCCTTTCAAGGCCCCCTTCCCCACACCCCCGCGTTTATTCCCCGGGCCGCGGGAAAGTTGTGTCACGAGCACGAGTGCCCGAGGAAAAGAAAAGTACTCTCTCTTAAAGGCATCGGCCACGAAAGGCTTTGCTATTTCGTATTTGTACCGCATACGGTTCTACTTGTAGACATAGTCTGTGACAATTTTTTTTTTAAGATAACATTTTTCAGCTCACATAGTTTTAGCTAAGTGACACATCAACGTCAAAATTTTACTGGTTTTTTTTGTGATGTATAGGGTAAAAAAAATTTCCCAAAAAAAATTTCAAGTTATATTTCAAATCTCTTGCAGGGTCATTTACTTATCTTGATTGGCTGAATTACTTTCTGACACGTGTTAACTGTCTGAACACGAACCACGTAGGAGCCGTGCCGATGTGGCCGATTTCTGAGTTGCCCCGGTCAAATATGAAAGCGCCTTCTTGAGCGGACAGCATCTAACGGCAATCGACAAACTGCTCTTGGGTGATTAGTATTGAAGTCCACCGTCTTCTCATATCTTTTCGCGAAAAATCACTAGCTCTAGTGATGTACGAATAAAATAAACCAAACTATTTGCAGAAAATTTAATAAGGGCTACTGAAAGGTCTTGTATAAATTCTTTTGAAGGTATGCTTAGGAAAAGTTGTTTTACACAAATACAGAGGGCAGGCACTAATAAAATATATGCAAGAATTTCTTATATTTTCAAAATGTTTTTTTAAATCTGCCGAAACATTCCCTTTCACGAATTTATAGGCGTATTGAAGTAGCTGTGGGCATCTTCTTTCAGTATTAATTATTTAATTTCTGTACGTAAGATAGTTTTCATTATTTGTAAATTTCTAAAACATTAAAAATGTGGTTTTGACATGTGTTTGAAGAGTAGCGATACATTGGAAAGTGTATACTTATTTTACTCTTCTGTGTTACAGTTTATGAAGTTATTAAGAAATCGTTATCAAAATAACAAGTAACATTTTAAATTAGCAACTTGTTTTTCCACTCTTGAGAGTTTCTTCCTGTGAGATACGTGTTTCTTAATTTACCTCTGGTACAAATCCGGAATCTAAGAACAAGCGAAAGNGAGAGTTTCTTCCTGTGAGATACGTGTTTCTTAATTTACCTCTGGTACAAATCCGGAATCTAAGAACAAGCGAAAGGTTGTGCAACTCTTCCTTTTGAATCAGAAATCATAATTAATCTTACCTAAAATGTTTAACTTACATCGATTTTTAATAGCAAAATTACGCCTATATGAGGCTATGTGTTAAACAGATTTCACTGTTTTGGAAGCTGACGTAGCTAGAGGACAAAACGATTATTTCTTTAAAAGGGAAACGCATTCTTTAATATCTTAAAATATTTTTAAAATCAAACTACATGCCATTGGGAAATCGGAAAAAAATCTTCCCTCTCAGAGCAGACGAACAGAATAATTAATTTATAAAATANGAGAGTTTCTTCCTGTGAGATACGTGTTTCTTAATTTACCTCTGGTACAAATCCGGAATCTAAGAACAAGCGAAAGATTGTGCAACTCTTTCTTTTGAATCAGAAATCATAATTCATCTTACCTAAAATGTTTAACATACATCGATTTTTAATAGCAAAATTACGCCTATATGAGGCTATGTGTTAAACAGATTTCACTGTTTTGGCAGCTGACGTAGCTAGAGGACAAAACGATTATTTCTTTAAAAGGGGAACGCATTCTTTAATATCTTAAAATATTTTTAAAATCAACCTACATGCCATTGGGAAATCGGAAAAAAATCTTCCCTCTCAGAGCAGACGAACAGAATAATTAATTTATAAAATANCCTACATGCCATTGGGAAATCGGAAAAAAATCTTCCCTCTCAGAGCAGACGAACAGAATAATTAATTTATAAAATATAGCGAGTTTTATACCTCCCGTCATTATACAAAAAAAAATCTATACAGAAATTTGCCGTTGTGATTACAAAACCTTTCCCATCTTGATATTATTTTTGCAAACAGGAATAAGTATACAGCCACCCGTACTTCAGGTCCATTAAAAGTTTGGCGATCTTCTTTGAAACGAAATCTTTCGCCTTAGTTCTTCTTACTGTCTAATTGATTTTTTGTTATTCATCCAAATTTGATCTGGAATTCCGTAGATATAAGGCTTGATGTTGCTTGTTTTTATTTTCATCAAGCGTCATTGTACAGATCACTGCACAACAGAGAACGTAACGTAATAACACCTCAACTTGCGACTACGTATACAAAGTAAAAAATTATACCAGTACGATATTTTTTCCCTAACCCATTCATAAGGGGGCTAAGAACCCTCAAATTGATGTTGGACGAATATTTGTAACCACTGCAAACAATTTCGCTGCCATCCAATTAATATTAGGAATAATTGTAGTTGCGGCCTTCTAATTTTAATTATAATTTCATGACGTGCAAGTATAATTTGATTTTACAACGGATAATCAGCATATAAAAACCAACCGTAAGGGATTGTGTAGGGGCAGGGGGTCATAGCGAAAATTTTATCAACTCCTTAATGCGTACATTAATTTTTAATTGTAATTTATGCAAAAGAAGAAACATATGGCGTTAAACGTACTTCGAATTTTTTATAAGAACTGACACACTGGATCTTATAAAAGGGTTTCAGTAGATTCAAGGCGCAAGAAGCAACCAATTATAAATTAGATCGCGTATCAGCAACAGCCAATAGCATTGCCAAGGGAAAGGCGCCGTCTCTATTTATGCTAGCTTCTGGATGCGCACAATACCGACCATGATGTATCACGTTTTGCAACATGTCAGACGTGAAAGAGTATACTCGTAATAATATGTTACGGGGTTGAGAATTTACTTAGGATGCCAAATGTTTTTCGAGATCAGGTCAAATTTACATTTAAAAAAACAGAATTGCTTTGGGTGTGCAAAAACACGAGTTTCTTGCTAAAGTGAACTAGCGCGCTGTTCTCCCCACTTTATGCTGGTTGTCAATGAAGTTTGACAAATTGCATGGATACCAAACTTTTTGTATATTTCAGTTGTTCCCAAAACGGTGGGGTTTAGTAAAACAATATTTTTTTCTATCAATATTCATACGCTCCTGTATAATTTGTAACATGTGTTTAAACTGACTTGAAAATCATGCTTAAGTTACGCAAAATATAAAATTTAATTCCTTGCCTTCATAAGCGATGCAGCTAACTGTCGCAAATTGTTTATCAGATATTCTCCGTTTTCGAATACGCAAACAAATGGGATAATTGCAAAATGCTTAAATAAATAAATATATATATATATTTTCAACTTTCGGATTTGTATTTACACTAGAGTGGAAATTAAATTTTATATATATCCACACGCATTTATTCGGTCGTAAAAATGGATATAAAGTACTAAGACACTGAATAGATACAACAGCATTGTAAATTTCCTTTTGAATACTGCTGTCGTTATTTCGCCCTTAAATTGGTGCCTACTAATTGTACTAAAATGATCGTGTTTACGAACGCCCAATATAAAACACACCTGTAACTGTAATGTTTATATATGTAAATACGCAACCACTGATGGCGTTCATGATAGCAACACAATTATGTTAACGCCAGAATGTGATACAATCTCAACCGAAAAAAAAAACAACTTATACATACCAAAAAAATTTTTTTTTTAATTATTCGCCAGTTGAACCGTTTCAGTGAAATTGTCCTATATATAGAATACTGCATGGTTAAGTTGATTTAGTTGTTTACACTGTAAACAGCAGAACACAGAGTAATAATGAGGGCAGTCCCTCAAATGTGTGAGATATCATTCTATGCTTAGACTATAGTGCAATAAAAATTATTTTGGCAATTATATGAAACATTAAGAAATTTTTATTGGTCCCGCTATATGACAGAGTGCTATACCAAACAAAATTCACTTCCGAACAAGGAATGTATTCTTTTCAACGCCTTAAACAGTACATTAAACTGTGGCCACGGAGATCTAGCAGCTAGAGCACTCCCCTCCCACGAAGACGGAACGGGTTTGATTCCCGGTGGAGTTTCTATCAGGTTTTTGCACGTGGGAATCGTGCCGGACGATACGGCTGGTTTGCGGGTTTTCTCGCGTTTTCCCCACTCTTGCATTGCGGCTCTGCCCCATTTCCACCTCGTTTCACACTCATTGCAGTCTAAGCTCAAATCAGTAGCAAATTCGATTGGAAATGCAATGTTTTCGCAGTGAAATTCATCTACTCGAATCAGTGAAGATGTCTCGACTTAGAGTCAGTGAAACACCACAGATAATCATTTTCACTTATTAAATAAGTAACTGCCAACTACGTGCAGCGAATTAAATATGGATTTTATTGAATTTAGCGAAATAATTATGAGAAATAAACACATTTCCGATAGTCCCTGTTTATATTGTGCCAGATAACTTCATTTCAAAACGCAAAAAAAATTCGTGGTATCCAGGATTTGAACCCACAGCTTCTCGCTTGTAGACCATTGCCTTGCAAATCTAGATAACAAGACAAAGTCCACTGCAAGAGGAAAAATATTGTAATATACTTTGCTATTCAAAAAAANCTTGCAAATCTAGATAACAAGACAAAGTCCACTGCAAGAGGAAAAATATTGTAATATACTTTGCTATTCAAAAAAATGTTGCTTTAAATTGTATGTCCTGTTCATACGTTTTTAGTTTTAATTGGTAACATTAGGATTTTTCAANCAAAAAAATGTTGCTTTAAATTGTATGTCCTGTTCATACGTTTTTAGTTTTAATTGGTAACATTAGGATTTTTCAAACGTATAGGACGTATGAATGCACTCACTTAACCACATTTAATGCAGTTTACATCTTCAAACGAGAAATATGTTCATCACGTGAAAACTAAATAAAAACTGATTATCCATGGTGCCTCGTAAAATGGTATTATAAAAGACGAAACTCTCATTTCATAAAGACAAACTTTATGAATTTTATTAGGTAATGCGTTGTTATTTCAAATGTTGCATTTGTAACGCGTTGTTTAACTATTCCATCAATCAAAAAGCATACCATAAAAAAATTGTGAATGAAATGGTTGATGAATCAGTGCAAAATTTCACTAATTTAATAAGTGAAGGAAAACTTGCATTTTTTCCACTAATTTCTCTGATCAACCTACTGAAGTGACTGTTGAATAAGTAAGGTGCTCTTTACTAATTCAAACATATAAATTCTCACTGATTTAGATTTAGAGTGCGGCTCTCAAGATCTCGGTGTTAAGGGTTCCGCCCTTCTGGCGTTTGAACCGCGTTGCAGTGTGTTTAAAATCCCAGATTTCTGACGGAACTGTTAAACGTGCTCCCATTACGTTTACCCACGGAAAGACATCGTACCCCAAACCAAGACGGAATGGTTTTTCTATGTTACCACGCATGCTATGTACGTTATTTTAAACCCCTCCGATAGATTTAAAAAAACACTTTTTTTNGGTTTTTCTATGTTACCACGCATGCTATGTACGTTATTTTAAACCCCTCCGATAGATTTAAAAAAACACTTTTTTTTAGACTGCCGTGTCGCCGGACACGAGTCAATCTCCGATAGAAGACCCTATTTAAATTTCCTACATAAGCNTTTTTTTTAGACTGCCGTGTCGCCGGACACGAGTCAATCTCCGATAGAAGACCCTATTTAAATTTCCTACATAAGCCACGTCAATAAACTCATAGGTTCGCCGCTGAAAGTCTCATAGCTACACGCAGCACTACGAGATCACCGCACACCAAGTTCAGAACCCGGGGCGTAGCGGCGATGGCGTACTTGTAGCACTTGCGAGTGTAGCCCTTATAGCTCCCGTGATTCTCGGCCATAAAAGGGAGAAAAACGATGCAAGCAGGCAGGGCACTTAAGACCCACCCAAATACATCCACTCTCCAGTACATTCATCTGTGACTGGGAGGTTAAAAGCAGCCTCTTTGGTACAACCAAGGCACTTCGAGGCAGAAAATTTACCTATCCGAAACTCCCCCGTAAGGAGTCTCGTTTTCTTCCCAACTTGGATATAATAAACCATACCAGGGCTAAGGTTAATTCTACTTTTGTTAAGAGCAAAACGAGGTTACTTATGGGCGAGTTTGGCATAGGAAAAATTCCCGGCCTTAGATGTGTAGTGTTCCAGAGAGGTCACTTTTTTTTTTAATTTTAAGCTACGTGATAATAAAAGAGAAAGATTGTTCTTAGTAACGTAGTTATATATATTTGATTATTGCGACTATTTTTTTCATGTTGAAAATAGAGAAAGTTCGGTTCACATGTGACACTAGCGCTTACCTAGTGGCGAAAAAATTTATTTGTCACACTTTAGTGTTGCGGAAACAAGTTTTACCAACTGCAGATATTAAGGTTTACACCATGGCTGTATACTAACAATAAAGGAAAATAATTTGCATAATTAAAAATTTATAATAATTAGAACAAAAAACTAATAAACCACAAATAAATATAAATAAAGGTATAATAAAATTAATTAACACCAGTTTTAATAATTTGTAAAAAAATATTGGTGTTGTAAATCAAAAATGAATATCATTTCTTAAAACTTCAAAGGAAGAAACAAATATATCAACAATTCCAAAAACTATTATTTTAATTTTAACCCATCCTTTGTATTAAAATAATAATTATAACAAACAAAATTATAAATATAATTTTCCTATTAATAAAATATTAAATATCTATAAAAACAATTATTATTATACAAACAGTAATTATCTCAATAATAACAGGAATAATATATAAATTATTCTGATTTGCATAAATCCAATTATANTATATATATATATATATATATATATATATATTGGAGGAATAATATTACTATTCAATTACATAACAAGATATAAGGAAGCATTGAGCTTCCCAACCTGAGTATAATAAACCGTACCGGGGCTGACAGAGGCGCTGGACCGAAGATGGACGAGCCTGTAGTTTCCTCCGAGTAACCGGTTCTTGAAGGTACCTGCGGTCTTCGGAAGAGCGTTAACTCACGCGTGGAAACTTTGTTAATCACGTTATAACGTAACCAGTTACTTAAATAAATGACTACAGTTTGCCGAACTAACTTGGGCCAGCAATTCCGGCATCCTTGCTCCGAAAGCTTGCCACCCGGAAGAAACGATGTTATTCGAGAATCTCCAATAGCAGCTGATAAGGGCTGTTAACGGGAAAGAGAGCATGTTTCAAATAAACCCTTGAAAAATATTACCACCCCAGCCTGCGTGTAGTTTAACAGGCAAACCGACTGTCACACGCATAGTAAAGTTGGCAACGACTGAGATAAACAAGTTCTACGTATTAACATTGATTCAAAAGTGTTAGGTTTACATGTGTAAATACTGAAATCATTCCTTTTACTTTCAATTTTTTTAATGTTTACCATTGCAAGAATTTATAAATTTGTACAACATTTACTTTACTAATAATTTAGTAGCTTCACCTGGACGACGCATGACTAGAGACATGAAAAATTCGCGAGTTCAATGACCTGCAGGCTATAATATTCTACAGTCGAATGTAAAAATATGCCGATATCAGCTGCACATTGGTTGTCTGCTGTCACAGTGGAAGGCGATGATTGGGCCAGCGTTCTACAGGAGGGCGTCAAAAACCGTGTCGACCAATGGCTAAAGTTACATAAACACGCGCGTTTTGAATTCTAGCTTGTCCGGAAATAGTAATCAGGACCACGGCAATGTTTAGTGTACATATGGAGAAATAATACACAAAATTCGTAAAAATAAATCTTAAGCAGGGCTTTCAAAAGTGCCCAGTTTACCGTGAATATCCTTTAGGCAACTAGAGAGTGCAGTAACCCCCTCAGCATTGCAGTTTTTTTTNAAGTGCCCAGTTTACCGTGAATATCCTTTAGGCAACTAGAGAGTGCAGTAACCCCCTCAGCATTGCAGTTTTTTTTGACGTACTGGACATCGCGAATTAATAATACAAATTTTAATAACACAAAAAAATTGCATTAGATTTATNGTTTTTTTTGACGTACTGGACATCGCGAATTAATAATACAAATTTTAATAACACAAAAAAATTGCATTAGATTTATAATTAATTGAATTTAGTTGTTGGTAAAAAGTTAACATTATTTTCAAAAAAATTAACTCACAGGTATTCACAAAGGAAAATAAGAGGAAAAAACTATTTGTGACTTTAAAGGCATAGAACGAGCGAAATTCAGATGTTAAAAATATTTATCGCTGATTCGTTATTTACTGGGCACTTTTGAAAACAACACTTGAAAATAGTTAATTTCCACAACTGCATGTATTTCAACGAAAATATTGCTCTCTGTTAACTTGGTTATGTGGGAAAGAATTTCCACAGGCCTACGTTAATAGCGTTTTAAAAAATTGGAATTTTTATTTTATTGATACTCTATACTCTTTATTATATCTCGGTGTGTTTTATAACAGTCAGAGTATCAACAAAGTTTTCGGGTCTATAGAAATGTTAGTTTTACAAACGGCGAAAGAGTACTAACTGCATAAATGTTGATTCTGATCAGGGCTGCCTCAAATGCCTAATTAACTGCGAAGACGTATTCGCCAAATATCAATTAACATGTTGTCAATAAAGGAAATGATGTAAGTAAGGTAACTTTTGAGCATTTCATGAATTAACACAAAGAAATGGGAATACTGTCATTCAAAAACAGGTTGTTGAAAATATGTTTTTTCCTTTCGAAGCTCTAGTGCATCTGGCATTTGTCTAAGCCATATTGCAGTAAACTAGGTTTAAAAATCCCATTTTATCAATATGTTTCATTTGTTACTGATTTTAATCATTATGAAAAATGTCGAGTAAACGCATTTAATATTGATGGTAATATTCACTTGACAGAAACTATTTTGTACGTTTCTGCAACAAAAAACTTTTCACCATCATAAGAAAACGCTAATATTTATCAGCATATTACACGTTTAACATACTGCATGCGTGTCATTGTAAACTAAGTAAGTACTACAATGAGAAGTCACCATTTTTTTTTACAAGGATTTGGATTTCTTGCTTAAATAGAGAATTACTTTTTTATCATATTGGTGATTTAGTAGTCTACTTCTCTGAACGACAAAAAGTAATTTACAAAAAAACATTGAATTTCAACACTGAACCAATGAACTTCGTACGTGGCAATTTGTCAAGGCTTGGGGTATTTTTTTTAAGTGAATACGATATAAGAGAGGGCGTTACTATTTTTACATATATGTGACAGTTTCAAATATGAACAGAAACACTTAAAAACCGTAGCATACATGTTGCCGAGGAAATACCTGCTTTTTTTTTATGTCTTCTTCTACTAACAAAATTTTACGTAGTTAACACATTATTTTACAATCCTTTTGACTATTTTGGCTTACTTATATATAAATGGAGAGGCAGCACTACATATTTAGTTAATATAAGCAGATATTAATAATAAATCTTTACGGTTTTCAGAGCTAGGCACTTAAAAGGTTATAGATTGAATTAAAATTTCCAAGATAATATTAAAAGGTAATAAGATAATCCGAAAATGTTTTGTTAAAGTGACTGGAAACTCAAAACTGGGGCGATGCAACTTACACAGCACGAAGCAGGTTGAGAGGGTCTTAAAAATACTCATGTAATTCATTTAATAGAGTCATAGTCGTACAAATTAAAATCTTATATATATTTTTATTTAAGTAAGCCTAAGTTAAATTCCTGCGAGGGGAAAAAAAGAGACTTATAAATGTTGAAAGCTCAGCTTTATTGTTTGTGGGATGCCCGCTGATGGACGCAGAGCATAATACTTTCAGGGTGGTTTGAAATAGTAATGCATCTCGGGATGAGAAAGCAGAAAGGAAGAAGAGTTCCCAGGGAAAAAAGATCTGTGATGGAAATGAAATATAAATGGGCATTTAAATTTCACCGCAGAGCATCTTCCACGAATANAGGGAAAAAAGATCTGTGATGGAAATGAAATATAAATGGGCATTTAAATTTCACCGCAGAGCATCTTCCACGAATAGAATAAACCTGATGAATCCGGACGAGAAAAAAAACCAGGCGAATTTTCTTTTATTTCGCTTGATGCCTTCTTTAAAGTCATTCGTTTTATCCATGTAAAGGGATGCGATATGGATGGGTTACACATTAACT
This sequence comes from Clitarchus hookeri, assembly GCA_002778355.1. Lineage (NCBI taxonomy): Eukaryota > Metazoa > Arthropoda > Insecta > Phasmatodea > Phasmatidae > Clitarchus > Clitarchus hookeri. Next base: position 116,231 of record NQII01003789.1, on the reverse strand, counting down.
CTATATTAAATAATCACTTGTGCTGTCTCCCCACAAAGAAGGAAGGTTTTATTGCCATTAAAAAAATGTTTTTCCTAGCTGAACTTGATAACTGTTTCCCTGTGCCTAACGATAGTTTTATGCTAAATAATATATTTGTAATTGGCGTGTATTAAATTTTATATCGGACACAGTAATTTTTTTTTAATGTATTTACTTTAGAAATTTACAATAGGGCAATGCCAAATAAAAAAAAAAACTACAAAAATGATTTCGTTAAGAAGGTAACTTGCGCGATTGTGTGGCCCGAATGACGTCTTGAATACCTGACGTGAGTTAAGCTCAACTTGGAAACCGCAATTTAAACATGCAGTGCAGTTGTGAACAAGAACGATGCTATTGGCCAGTGAATCAACTGCAGATAAACTGAGGTGGAACCGGTGGTTGACCTCAGAGCACACGTGAGAAAACTTGAATCCAATAAAGATATTATTACAGAATGCGGTATAAAATTCCAAAATAAATTAACAAACCCATAACTCGGGATAAACCACGTTGTTATAGTATGTTCGCTGTTTATTCACACTTTTTGAATCAAAACTTTGAAAACTCTCCCAATATATGACGCTGTTTGTTATTTACTAAATAGATCATGAATTATAAACGTTTACACTAATGNTAGATCATGAATTATAAACGTTTACACAAATGTTACCACAAAAAGTATGGTTTTTTTTAGTTGAACTGGAATTTTGATATTTTATCCATAGATTAAAATATTACATTTAATATTTACAAAAACAGGTAGAATATAGTTATGTTTGTAATGCCTTGTAAAAAATTGTTCTTGTAAAAAATATAATTTAACTGAGTATGTACGAATGCGGTGCGTTGTCCCTATGGTGTAACTTTCTAGATATGGTTTGAGATTTGTTTACATGAGGCGGAAAAATGTCATAAAATTAGNCTGTTTATTCACACTTTTTGAATCAAAACTTTGAAAACTCTCCCAATATATGACGCTGTTTGTTATTTACTAAATAAATCATGAATTATAAACGTTTACACTAATGGTACCACAAAAAGTATCGTATTTTTAGTTGAACTGGAATTTTGATATTTTATATATAGATTAAAATATTACATTTAATATTCACAAAAACAGGTAGAATAAATTGTGTTTGTAATAATGCCTTGTAAAAAATTGTTCTCGTACAAAATATAATTGAACTGAGTCTGTACGAATGCGGTGCATTGTCCCTATGGTGTAACTTTCTAGATATGGTNCTGTACGAATGCGGTGCGTTGTCCCTATGGTGTAACTTTCTAGATATGGTTTGAGATTTGTTTACATGAGGCGGAAAAATGTCATAAAATTAGAACGTTAACAGGGCTTCAGAAATGTTGGACGTAAGATTTGTAACGGGTTCTTGTAACGCCCCAGCCTCCCTCCTCACCACCGCCTACCTACAACTAACCAGGAAGAGGACGGGAAAGGGAAGTATATATCACAAACCTTTCAAAACAAAGTAATTAATTTTTACTTTCTCTTGCTGACCAGAACGGGTGGCTGTACTCGCAATTGTACAAAACACGGTTTTAATTTTATATTAGTTTATTTTTGGTTCAATATTCTTTTTTTTCTGATATTATCANCAATTGTACAAAACACGGTTTTAATTTTATATTAGTTTATTTTTGGTTCAATATTCTTTTTTTTCTGATATTATCATTCAATTTACAAAGATATAAAAACCCCCTGGGTTTAGCATATACAAACATTAGGTTACCAAACAATTCTTTCACAAAATACATTTAAGATTCCAATAATATCTCTTTTAAAAATATCCAGTATTTCTCAGAAAAAACTCTTATTATTAAGAACACATTTCACATGTATATAAAAAAACCACAATATTATTGAATCAATCGCCGATCCCTTTGGTCTCTAAAAGAAAAGTATCACAACAACAATATCAACTTTATTTATTTTCCCAACACAATCAGCTACGCCTCTATTTATATTATCCGGCGACCCCCTCCACTCACGACCCCTTATCCAGAAATATCAGGCCCCACCGTCAATGCGCTCTATAACAACCACTTTTTATTAGCAAAAATGCAAGAGCCAATCATTCAATTTTCAGGCAGGTGGCATCTTCAAAATTTCTGCTGCAGCCAGCAAAACAGTTGTGCACTGCGGGCAGACGCAACGACAGGAGTAGAGCGTCAGAGAAATCTTAATGCTCTGCTGGAAAAGCAAACGGTCTTACCATCACATAAATAAAATATTAAAACTCACATTGGTGATGGAACATACTCCGTCAACTAGGAAAATTTCGTGAGTTTCGTTTTTACTGTCTCGTTGGGTCTTCTGAAATGGTTTTTTTTTTTTTTGCTCGCATTACTTTTACAGGATGTCGTTAGTAAGTTATTTAGGGGTGGGGGGGGGGGGGGCGTTATTATTTTATATCAGTTTCCTTACACTATGGACAGGAATAATTATTTCTCTAATTAGTATTTAATGTATTGGCTGTCCTTCGTTATTTTATCAAATTATTGGCTTTCACTCCTTAGTTCATGTATAGATTTGGCCATTTACTTTCTGAGATTTCTATTTTAAGATTCTTTTACACTTCCTTTTCCAATGGATGCGGTCAATTTAAAAACTGTTATTGGCTGAGATTTATTTTATAGCACCTGATCAGGACGTGTTAAACGTGAAAAAATTATGTTATATTATTTTTACAAATATGTTCTGTAATTTGAAAAACGCATGCGTTCTCGTAAGCTCGACTCTATTTGTGGGATATTATTGCACGACTGGAGGGGAAAAATTAATTTAGTTGATTACTTCAGAAGTGTTCACATAACCGTGCACGGCGAACAAAGTATAGATAGCAGGTACGTCCGGTCCAACAACGAGCGTCCCGCGGTGTTCGTTTCCCCCGCCACTAGCACGCAACACAGAAACCCCCGGATGCACAAATCGTGACCGGTCGGATTCATCCGGGGGCCCGGAACAAAGCCAGACGAGTTCCGGAGTTGCAATTAGCGGAGTCGTCCGTCGCGAATAGCCGTCGCGATCTCTGTCGCTCCGGTTCTGTTTCCGCGATCACCCATCCCTCCCTCTCTCTCTCTCTATCTCTCTCTCACGTCGCTGGCGATGGCGTACAGCTTCCACGCACGGGTTCTATTTTCCAGGACCAACGTTAACTCCCAGAACCATCGCTTTTCTAATCCCCCCCCCCCCAAATCATCTCCTTCTTTCTTTCACCTGAGGGAGGTCTTCGCCATTAATTTGGCCGGAGCACTGTCACCTGTTGGCCACACGAGGCTGGAGAAGAGTGCGGCAGGAAGCCCTCCGCGAACACAAGATTTCTTACGCCTGCGTTTGGCACAGGTGACATTTCCGTGGCAAGGTGCCCTCAAGAGGTAGCTTTTAAGCTGGCGGTAAATAGAGAAATTATATTTATTTTGTGTAAATGATCGTGTTTGACCGGAATCATGATATACTTGCCACAGGCAAAAATTTCAAGTATTAACTCTATTTCGTAACTTTTATTCACGCCCTCCAATGGAACAGTAAAAATATAATAGTTGTTCAGAATTGAGAGTTCGTAAGCAAGCTTATTTCAATAGGAAAACGCAATGAGTTGAAGTACGAATTTTAATTAAAATCTAAAAAGGAAAGACCTAGAAATTATACTTTTGAACCATTCCACAACTTATTTTTTCAATTCACGTTTCATATTTAAATATAGTTGTCGTGCAATCTAACGTTTTGCTAAATTCTGTTTACGACGAAATATAAAACAACACGCAAACGTTCTTCGTTTATTGCCACTCTAGTATGTAGAACAAAGTTTGTTTTACGTAAGTTTCAGCAAAATTGATATCGGAATATTTTACGTAATTTCATTTATTTTTTTGAAAACTGCAATTATCGTAGCCTTTACAGTACACACACACTATTGAGTGTCGCTGCCAGGTGTTTCTTTCGCGTGGGAAGGCGGCGAGAGCAGGAGGTCAAGTTCGTATCGTTAGACAAAGCGAGCGGCCTATCATAAAGGACACCGCCGCACGCACCGATAAACTTATCGCAGCTGACGCCTCGCTGACCCTGAGATGCTCACATTTCTCTATTCATTACGCAGTAATGTCATCATCGCCATTATCTCTCTCAGAACAACTTGAAATGCTCAGGACATTCTAGACGGCACNCATTACGCAGTAATGTCATCATCGCCATTATCTCTCTCAGAACAACTTGAAATGCTCAGGACATTCTAGACGGCACATACCTCAAGAATAAATACCCCGTACGCGCCTCCAAAGAGGCTGTGATTAATAGCCGAGAATTTGGCGTCTCGTGCGACCTTAAGCGACAGCTGGGCGATTCTGGAGCGGCGAGGGACGACTGCAGCGATCTGCGATAGTGCGTCGGCGAGCTTGTTTGCAGTGAAGAGTGGGACTGATCTGCGGGACTGTGGACTGGATGCGCGAGTGGAAAGACATTCGGGACGATGGAAATGGACAGTCTTAACTAAACGTGTGGAAATAATTGAAGCACTTTAATTGAAAAGAAGATAGTAATTAAATAATGCGCTTAATAAGAATAAGAAGTGTTAATAGGACGCTTAGACTGGCAAATAACATAGGTTTGACTGTTTGTAGCATTGAGAATAAGCATAATTATTGAATTTAGTTTTTTATTATTATTATTACCTTTTCTGTCTCACGAACTCNTTTTATTATTATTATTACCTTTTCTGTCTCACGAACTCGGATACGCCCCTCAGGCATTTTTAAAGGAATATAAAACGGAAAAATCTTTTATACGTCTGATACCAGTGCACTCTGGTGGCGAAAATATTTTGTTGCCAAACTAAAAGCATTGAAATGTCCGCCGTGAGTGGAATAAACCTTGCTCACGCCAATAAGGGGAACAACTAGGCATTCAGGTGTATAGTGCGTTCATGATTATTTCCGACATGTCTGAAGAACTGCTGAAGACCTACTTCCGTTCTATTTCTCCGCCTCAAGCGAACAAAGCCAAACGGAGTCTATAGGAAATTGCACGAAAGAAACAGTGCACCACATTCGTGAGCACTCAGTGTAATACAATTTTTAATAAGTACAATTTCTTACTAGGCGTTATCAGCGTATCTATTTTCTCTCGGTTTTATTAATATTAAATATAAATGGAAAATTATTATTTATAGATAAACTATAAGTTAATTTCAATTTAGGCAAGTTAAAGGTGTTTTTATAACAACACTTGTAAAACCGCTTGATATGCTAGGCATATTTAAGAAACACCCAAGCACGTAAAACATAGAGTGATTTTCAAAAGGTTTGATTTAAAAATGTTTGAAGAAACCATGGATAGATTTTGGATAAGTCATTCCTTCTGCTTCCGTTCGTTCTTTCCCCGCGGTCGCGATGGCAGCGTTAACAGTACACCTACTTTCCGCAACGTTACACTAATATTTTCCTTACAGCTACAGAAATGTTTACGCGATACATAACAACGTATAAGGGAGCTCAGCTCTGAAAACACGTAAGAGGGAACGTCTCCGTATTTCCTGAAGATTCGTGTTTCGGAAACAACACGTCGAGTTTTGCACGAANAAACACGTAAGAGGGAACGTCTCCGTATTTCCTGAAGATTCGTGTTTCGGAAACAACACGTCGAGTTTTGCACGAAGCTTTCTTCGCCACTGTAACCAGAAAAAATACATTTTCTGCGGGAGTAAGAATACTAATGCTACATGGACATCATGATTTGTACCTCATAAAATATCATAAGGCACATAATAACTGTTAGCAACGCTTAAAATACGAAAACATTTCAATAATCTGATTAAAATACGAATATCACATTCACGGAAATAACAAGAGTAATGCCTGTGGTAAAAGTCACGTTATTAAAATTTTTTTAATTATTATTCTAATTATGCTTTAGAATTTTAAAAAAATATTTTTAATTTCTTTTGTACATAGCGTAACACCAGCATACGGAAAATTAGTTTTTTTTATAGTAGCATTCATTGTTTAAACCGGAAGCAGAGAAAAACTCATAAGGAAATTTACGGAGGTGTTCCACGAATTCACGAAAAAAAATTACCTAAGTTCTACAGTAAAGTCCGTTATTGGGAAAGCAATGTGTCCGTAAATTTAAGGAAAGTATTGAGAAAGTTTTCACCAAGACTTTCCTTTTAAATAAATGATTTTTTTTTTAAACTTGAGCGCAAGACCGCATCCGGAGTTTCACGCGTGACAGACGTGGTGGAAGTTGCCACAGGCCCTCGGGTTTTCTCGAGGTTATCCAGGATACCGCACTTTTACAATCTGCAGACGCCCCATTTCAGGACGTCACGCAGTTTACTTCTTCAGAGATGAAGGCCGCATGTAAACCCAACTTGGTGAGAATGTCACTCGACTTGCGTTATCACTGCTCTANACTTCTTCAGAGATGAAGGCCGCATGTAAACCCAACTTGGTGAGAATGTCACTCGACTTGCGTTATCACTGCTCTACTGCACACCTCTTCATGTGTATTACTATCGTTGTTGATATTATGACTGAGCAGGAAAGCGGAAATAATTACTGTCCTGCTGCTCNGATATTATGACTGAGCAGGAAAGCGGAAATAATTACTGTCCTGCTGCTCATGGTTTTCGAAACACCGCAGCGTTTGTGCGATTGTTCCAGCCTGGTTTCCCAAACCATTCGCGCATATAAAAAGCACAACGTTCATACAGACGGCAGTTTTAAATTTTATTGAAGAATTTAAATGTTTTCACGTCATAAACATAAAACGTTAGCATACAAAGTTTTTTCATAGTGAATCTGTAAATTTTGGGTCCCCTTTGGCTTTGCTACCTCTGTTTTCTGTACAAGCATCATCTCATTTAAAACAAATACAATTTACCTTAAAATATTTTGAATTGTTCCCGGAAATTTGGTTATATCATGGTGCTTAAATTTTAAAAATCAAAGCTTTCTTTAAAATATTTATTTTAAGAAATATCAGTTAATATTCTATGACCAATTATTATTTAAAAATATCAACTCAACTCTTGCGAATATACCAACATATCGTATATTAATAAGATATATCAATCCATCCTTCTAACTTAAAAAAATTTACTCAAATTGGAACAAAACTCTTTGTTACTTTGTAGTAACAACTGCCCAATGAAATCACGTTAACTCCATTGCACGATCATTGTGTTTGAGCTTAAATCATATTATTTATTTTAACTGATTTTAAGCGCGTTCATTAGCTGCACCACAAGACCGTAAATGTTTTAACAAATGCTTTGGTTATTGACTCATACGAAATTATGGATTTCACAATCACAGCCACATCCTTTAACAAAGAACACATTTTCTCACGGCTCTAAAAATGTTTTGAAATGAATTTCAAATCAATATTTATGCAAATCTACAGTATATTGTTTTCAAGCGACCATTAGTTACTGATTTCAACTCCAGCACACCTACTTCCGATTCCGTAATGCTGTTGACGATAAATATAATGCTTCAACATCCAGAAAACTAATAAAAGTACACATTTGTATATTTCGTCGATTCCTGTATATTAAAACCAAATATTTATGGGTGCTGAAATAATGAAATATAAAGCACGCCTATATGGATTAAAATGAACATCCGTCAACGCATCCGTCGTTATTTGAAAAAAAAAATTACCTTGCGATAAATGATGGGTGAAAAGACTGTAAAGTTTTTCCAAAAACTAAGAGTTCTGTGGAAAAAATTGCAAAATGTTTTAGCTATACCTACAAACTCATAACGTGCGCTACATGCTGATGGCAAGTGGCGCCATTTTGTTGGCGTGTGGGGCTGTAATTCATGGGGATATGCGACTTTTTGCCTCTGCATTCTTAAGCACTCTGTGGCTGAACTCTATACTCTGTATTACAAACATAAGCTTCTTTAAGTTGTTGAGATCAGTTATCTCTTGTAGCCATATATTTGTCATATTTAGGGTTCTGCCTGACTGGTGCTTGAACTAAGTTACAAATTGTTTGAAATTCTGGTGTTTTGACAAAACTATTATACGTGCTCCCGGTATGTTTGTATACGAAAATACTTCATATCCCAGAAGAGGACGGAATGGTTCTTTAAAGTTACCGTGAGTTCTGTAATTATGGTTACATGGGACGCCTGAGGGGCATATCTGAAATCGCGAGGGATGGAGATATTAATTAATAAGTAACAACAAAATTATCATTTCATTTTTACAAACACAGCTAGAATTAAGTTATCTGACTCCACTATTACTGATTTTATTTAACAGTGAGCGCAATATTTAATGTCTATTTCAACTCTAATCAACGTCTTTCTTTGTGTCGCTCTTTCGTTATTGTAAATTAACTCGTACTCGATATTAAAACATGCTGAGGGTATCTGTTGCCACCATTTGTAACGTATTTCACTCACACATTTAGTCCAATAGTCACGCTGCCATCCGCACTCTTCACAGCATGATACTCGGAGGCACAGATTTCCCTTCCGCTGGTCATTTCTCTTGCCGCTCGTCTTCTATCGCTCGGAACTCAGCCACTCATCCATTCAACAACTACACTCAACTCGGCTCGGAGGCCTGTCACACTTTTCTATCGGCTTCCCTGACCAACTGGAAGGTTCGACGCACCCCGAGACACACTGAGAAAACGAGATCAGAAATCCAGAGAATTCTTCAGATGAACGCAGAAATTCTATCCGCCGATGGTCAGGAAAGGCTAGCCGACAAAGGATTATCGTGGCAGAATGCCTCCATAACTCAAGATGCTGGAAGGATTATGGTTCATTTGCCATTCAAACATCCCTTAGTGATTCGCCACCTCACTATCATATCGCTACTATGTACTTATTTTCCACCCGTTCGCGCAGGATGCGAAACAACTAGCGCGTAACAGCATTATTTTGGATCCCTCCAACATAGCTAAAAACCGATTTTTCAGACTGCCGTATCTTAAAACAGACTAATAGGACACGAGCCAAACTACGATAGGAGCCTTTATTAAACTTTTCTGCAGACTTTTAATGAATAAAATGATTGGGCCACGTGTGAAGGTCCCATAGGTAGACGCAGCACTACGATAACACTGCACGCCTGTTAAGAGCCCTGCGCGTAGCGACGATGGTGCTATTGTAGCACGTGTCAGTGTAACCCTTATCGCATCCGCGTTTCTCGGGAAAAAAAGAGGAGAAAAACGACGCAGGAAGGCGGGAGCCTAAATTTGTCTAGATTCGTTCATTAGTAGTAACTGAAAGTGAAGACTCGTCTGTACATGTAGCCACGCGATAAATCCACACATGCTCCATGTCAACATCAACTCGTTTTTAAAATAATTTAATGAAAGCTATTACATACTAAAGCATATAAACTGTAAATCTCATACACGTGCACAATGCATAAATTACCACAAATTCTGCCTGTTATCCGTACAGCAGATACCGAATTCGATTCGTTCACAATAAAAGGCCACAAACAGATGCCGGATTGGCCCTACACAACAAAGCAGGAGTTCGCTCGCCTCTGAAAGACAGGAACGCCAATTCGCTTCTGACATATTCATTACGCTGTGCCATGGGATTCTCTCTAGGGACGAACCTTATGAAATGTTAGGGAGCTGGACCCGGCCACGGTGTATAAAATTTACACAAGGCAGAACATTGACGTCACGAACTCGTTGCTTCGGAGACCGTGAACACGCTCTGAAAAGTGAGGCAGAGTATGCGATCAGCGAAATCATAGTAGTCGTATTACGTCCACGCATTGCGCGAATTTCTAAAACATCTAATAAAGAACAAAACTTGAACTTCTTAACATATTTTTACGGGATCAGATTTATTGACAAGATATTTTAATTATGGTAGCATTCGTATTGTTACGTTTAGTAGCCTGCGTCGCTTCATTTGCCCCGTCCTGCTGGAGGGAGCGAAGGAGTGTGTGAACGTCAAACGTGTGATAATGCGAGAAGCGGGCGGCGATTCACAAAGGCAAGCCGCCACGTGCCGCCGCGATAAACCTATCGCCACTCGTGCGCCCCTGAATTTCTGGGGTTGTCTGCTCATCTAGAACGTTCTGGTCTCTGTCCTAGACTCTCTCAACGTGACACGGGGTGTGGGGGAACATTCTAGGTCTCAGCCGACGGTTATAGAGTTTGAAGGATTGTGCGACCTTGAGTGCCAGGTGTGCGAAGGTAGCGACGTAATGATCTGCCAGAGTGACGTGTGACAGCGAGAGTGAAGCCTGCTGACTGCGAGCATTGGTACAGTGGAGAGTGATACTGGCGGGCGGGAAAATTTAACTGGATTTGTAAGTGACAGACATTTGGAATGATGGCAATAAGCAGATTGAATATGCGTCAATAATATAAGTGAATTAAGTGACTACCAAAATAAACAAATTGAAGAGGGCTTTACTTTTAAATAAGATATAAAATACATAGTGCTTTCACTGAGAGTAATAAGCGTAATAGTGGATATATAAAGGTCAATTGTTTAAACAATTTCTCTGTGAATTAAGTAAAAATTTAATTTAGTTCTTTCATGTTTATTTAGACGTCCATCAGTGAACTTGAATACGCTCCTCTGGCGTTTTGAAACTGCATCCAATAGATTTCGATTTTAAAACTGCAAACCTTTTACGAAAAATTAAGGAAATTAAACACAAAATAATTTACGTGCCAAAATAATAGTTTTGAAATTAACGAAACAATATTATCTGCAACTCTCTGATATTCTAATTTCTTTATAATTGGAAAAATTACTTTATTTTAAAATGGTTCTTTTAATTTTTTTAATTCTGTTAAAATAAAGGAGATAGTTTTGTTATGATTCTGTTATTTCAGAGTTCAAAATTATACAATATTTTAATTTTCAAATTCTTACTTGTGCATAAGTAGCCTACTGTTTTGTGGTTTTTATACTTTATAATTCGAAATTTTATAATAAAAACTAAACGGTTTATCAACTATTGCTTTAATTTAAATATAGAGCAAATAAAACCAGCCCCATGGAAATATATTAACTAGTTCAAATCTAGTTCTTGATTTCATATTTCGTAAATTCAAGCCTGTGCATAGTTTTCCCACATACTGTCCAGGCGGGATTCCTAAGTTATCTATGGTGTTTAAAATATATATGGTATTCAAATAACTAAACAAATCTAGCCTCAAAAGTACTATAAGAAAGCGTTACATATAAGATCTGCGTTTGCGGTATTATTAAGAACCTATTGACAACTAATCTTATTATTTAGGAAGAACTACTATTTGCTCGGAAAGAGACATTCATTATAACATGTTGTCATAGTTTGTTTTTGAAATTTTTTCTAGTCAATTTATAAATAATTTTTTGTTTCATTAAACGATTAACAGCATGAAAGAAAGAAACGGAATCATATAAACACAGGAAAAATACCTCAACTTCTATCAAATATATACCGCGTGAAATAAATACGGTCGGAAATAACTTGAAATGAATTCGCAAAACTTATTTTACGCCATAAAATGACGTAATAACAAGCCATCTGGCTAACTGGTTACTCTTTCCTGCGAAAGGTTCCCCTTTTGGCTTGGTCGACGGCTGACGACTAAGTTAGCAGACGCTGATTGGCGAACGGCGATCCGACGCGTTGCTAACAATAGTGGCGCCATTTTGCTTACACTTGCGGCCGTATTTCGCGGAATAAGTGGCTATTTCACCTCTACTGTATACACTGAAGAGCCAAAAAAAAAAAAAAAAAAAAAAAAAAAAAAGGTATAGGCGNAAAAAACTGGTATAGGCGTGCGTATACAAATAACAGAGGTATGGAACCTATCAGAGTAACGCGATGCGGTCGGCAGCGCCAATATAAGACCACAATCGTCTGGCAAAGTTGCTACGCATTTGCAACCAGGCAGTGGTTGAGGAAGGTAGCGCTTCCTCTCCTGGCCTAGCCTTGCTACCCCTCAGGTAGCCTGGTCAGCTACCACTGTTTTTAGGTGTACTTACGCACACATCATGGATACAGGTAAGTCCCACAACGAAGGGGTGGCATCGGCCTCCTCTTCATCGGGCGTACAAGACACTGCTCAATGGCAGAGGTCCAATAGAAAACACACTGCACCAGTAACCAATCATACACCACTCAGGGTAGATTTACCAATAGAAAATGTTTTTTCACCACTCGATCGGGACCAAGAAGAAGAATCGTCAGATAATAGCCATGACAGCTCTAAAGGGGCTGAAACAGAAAATCGCAAAACAAAGACTCAATTCGCGCCTGCAATTTATATACCAGACACAACGAAAATAAGATTTTTAAATCGTACTTTCAACCAAAAATACTTCGCGAAAATAACAGTAACTAAAAAGCAACACCTGAAGGTGCTGGTAAACTCGATCGACTACACTTTTTTCTGTCAGGTGATAGAGAAATATAATGTGCAGTACTACACACACGCCCAAAAGGATGAAAAACCGAACAAGATAGTCATTAAGGGACTACCACATGGAATAGAAACACATAGAATCGAGAAACGGCTTAGGCAAAATAAATTCACACCAACCCACGTTTGGAAGTTTAGGACACATGCTGATGCACCTGCGGTCTATGGGGCTGTAGTGCACAAGCACAAAGACCACGATATTCTGAAACTAAATACACTTTTCTATATGCCAGTGCGTGTAGAAATGTACAGACATCGTCCTGAGGATGTGGTGCAGTGCAGGCGTTGCTGTGCGCTGGGCCACACTCAGAAGTACTGCACACTTAAGCCAGTCTGCCTTTTGTGTGCAGGAGATCACGCAAAGGCAGACTGCCCTAATACAGAACACGATAATACACAGTGGCAATGTACACTTTGTAAACAGACAGGACACTCGGCTGCGTGGAAGCAGTGCGAAGTCATTAGGAAACACATACAAACACGAAAACAATGGCTGGCACCGAAGGCTGCCAAACCAGTATCAGACACACAACAGAAACCGAAGGAAAAACCACATACAAATGTTCAGTCCGAGACTGAATTTCCAGCACTAGAAAACCCATATACAGAGCAAACACCTGCAGAACTTCAGATAGAAAAACCACAAAAACGTAAAAGAAGAGACAACACGACAGAAAATGCGACCATGTTTGCAGATATGCATGAACTGGCCGCTTTTCTGCAAGAAACAAATTTTATAGCTATTATAGAACACTTTAGGCCTGTAATTGCACAGGCAAAAACAATGAACACACTACAGGAGAAGCAGATGCTACTCCTTACAGCACTCGCCACTCTACCTAAATAAATACTTTAGGAAAACAACAACGCATTTAATAATTAAATTATTGTTAAAACAATACGTTTTTTATTAATTACAGCAAACATAATCGATAGGAACACTCTCCCATCTCGGAACTTCCTGATTGGATAGTGACGAGAAGAATTACACCAATAAACACTCTCTTTCCTCGAAGCCACCTGATTGGTGCGCGGCGAGGAGAGCTACATAGCTATAAAAACACCGCGTTTTTGTTCACAACATTCAGTCGTTCGTAGACAGCGAGACACAGCGCACATACATTACAGTACAACACAAGAAGGGCGCCCTGCCCAGGCTGGTTATGTGGGAACTCGTGACAGGTGGGAAATAGCCCCAACCACCACTCGAGTTCCAGGTCTAGGGACACACATGCCAGTCGAGGTAGGGGTCGGGGGGCTAACATAAAATTTCACTTAACTAAGTTAATTTAGATATATTATATTACAAAAAAAAAAAAACATAAAAATCATAAAAACTTATTTTAAAAAAAAAACTTTCATATACACTTACATATGTATAAAATATTTTTTCTTTTTCAATTTTAAATTAATCACCAATCATAACGCACCGACCTGTCAGTCTGTTGCAGGTTGGGAAGAAGACGACTTGGGAAAGAGGGGTCCTATTGGTACTGGGTTCAGAGACTGGTACTAGGGGCCCCTCCAACTCTAATTTAATTTTTAAAATGTTATTCTCTCTATGTGATACACTTTGAATCTATAAAACGTACCCCGATGGAGACCTGTATAGGACACATCGGGAGACTAGGGCTACTCACACAAAATACACTAATAGCACACTTGCAAACAACAAAACAACTGTTAGACAGACACCCACGACACAACATTCACTCCAGCCGGGAGGCTGGAGGGGAGCTTCACTCCCCCGCCGAAAACACGTAAATGTAATTAAATTTTAAATAGGCAACAAAAAATTACTCGCCTAAATAAGGGCCCGGTGCCCAAAGCCCCACAGTACACAGCCCCTGCCGCCGACCCAATGATTTGAGAAAGTGTCAGGGTGCATTTGTTTTTAACAATCAACAAGTGAGTTATGGGAGCTTCGGCTTCCGGTATCACAACACTAAATGCCATCCGGTGGCGAATGAGGGTTCGGCGNGTGAGTTATGGGAGCTTCGGCTTCCGGTATCACAACACTAAATGCCATCCGGTGGCGAATGAGGGTTCGGCGGCAAAGTTGCTAGATCGGTAACTGCTGCTACAATGGCAGGTTATCAAGAGTTAAGAGAGTTTTAACGTGGTGTTATAGTCGGTGCACGAGAAATGGGACGTAGCATCTCCGTGGTAGCGATAACATTTGGATTTTCGCGTACGACCATTTCACGAGTGTAGCGTGAATATCGGGAATCCGGTAAAACATCAAATATTCGACATCGCTGCGGCCGGGAAAAGATCGTGAACGAACGGGACAATCGACGACTGACGAGAATCATTAAACGTGACAAACGTGCAACCCTTTCTCAAATTGGCGCAGATTTCAATGCCTCCTGCATACCTTCAGACATTAGTCGAGTCCATGCCACGTCGTTTTGCGGCACTTCTGCGTGCTCGCGGGGGCCCTACACGATATTAGGCAGGTGTACCAGTTTTTTTGGCTCTTCAGTGTATGATCTATGTAAATATTTTCTCGGCATTTTACAACAAGCAGATGACACGCAATTAAAACTACGCACAAAAATATTAAACAATTCTTAAAATGTAAATTTTCTATAATCGCACATTGTGAGTAATTACTACAACTTCATAATTATGACGCGGAAAACGAAGAGTTTCTGCAAAAGGGGGTAGAGCCGAGCTTTAAGAGATAGTAGTTTTAACATACGTTCTGTAGATTCGTAGTTTGTGCGTTTACGAGTATCTCAGCAAGGAAATGTCCTGGGAATACGACTTTTGCCGGAAAACATAATAAATAAAATTATCCAAGACCGTGCAGTTTCGTTGTTACAGCATAAAGTTCATTAAAAAAAAAATGTAAAAATGGTAAAAAAAAAAAATATTAAATTTGAAAGCCCTTCTACGTAGTTTTCTCAATAGGCAGGGAAAAAATAAAACTGCAACGTCTTAGTTTAATATATGGGCTTTGATAATGTGTAATACAATCTCAATGTCACACATCTTATTTGTACAGGAAAGCGTAAAGGCGGGATCACTGCAGGCAAGTTCAGCGACTTGGGCGTAGGGGCGACAGGGCGCTGGTCGCGCGTGATATTGTCGACCATATCGCTGAGCACCGAACGCGAAAAATATAAAATTCTCGGGCCCGTGTACTTTAATGGCCCTTTCACACAACCAAATTAACTTCAAATTCCCTTCAATTTTTATTGAGTTCAATTCATTGAATGCTCTATGGCGTCATAAAAACGTCACAACCGCGGTAATTTTCTCTTTCAATTTGTTGAATGCCTGGTTTTTCTTCAAGATTTTCGTTTTGAACATGTTCTAAATTTTCTTCAATCAAAAAATTCAATCGTCGCTCACAGCTTTTCTGACAATATTCATGGAAGTAATATCATAATAATAGAGCTGTGTGCCTATATTCTGAAGTTCTTACAAAATAAAGATGCATATTTTTTAAAAACAAATCGTTAATATTAAGGAGAAAATTTATTGTTTTTTAGTCAATTATTTTTGTGTCGTGCATGAATCGCAGATTCTTCTAAAAATTTACTTTTGGTTTTTCGTTCACTGGTATCGTTAGAAAGTTTTTGGTAAAATTTTATGTGGAGACTTGAACGCCTATTGAATGCAGTTCATTGAAAGGAAAACGAAGTGATTTTGGACTTGAATGCTTATTGAATGAAATTCACTAACAGGTAAATGAAATGATTTTGTACTTGAACGCTTATTGAATGCGATTCACTGAAAGACAAATTAATGAATTTTTGGATCAATGAATTTCTTTGAACTAACTGAACACAACAAATATTTGATCGTGGGAAATTGGCTTTAACGGTTTTGAATTTCCCTTGTACCCTGTGTTGCCCCTCTCCCCCCAATCGCAACAGCTACACTATCACTCGAGTCTCGCCTCTCTCCCGGCCGTACACTTGGCTTGGCCAAGCAGTAACATTGTAGTAATATTATAACTGCCAGGTACACAGAAAACACGCAAAATAAAACAAATCTGGAGCTGATAAAAATAAAAGTTACAATTTCAGTAAGAGGTTTAGACATGGTGGCTACTTTTTTCTTCGCCCCTGCCAGACTTACTGGGGAAATGTGAGTCATCGTATCCGTGAGTATACAGTAGGCAAAAATATTTTCGGGAAGGGGAATTTTTTTTTCCAAGGGACGCTAAGTAGGTTTGTACTGATCATGGCATTGTAAAATTAATTTCCTAGCCTTCTGAGTTCGAGCCTCATAAAATATAACTTGCGTTAATATTTCACGTGGCTTAAAAGTACGTTTGCTCGAGAGAATTTTTTTTTTTTCGCGTGTGATGCTCGCCGATAAGGGTGACAATAACACGTGAGGCCAACGCTCCATCGCCCCTACGAACAAGGTGCTGAACCGGTCTGCAGTCCTGCTGCCCTCACGCTTCCCTGCGCAAATTACATCTGCAGCAGTGGGCCTCTATTTCACGTGATTGAAGCCCATATATGTAAGCAGGACTCTACGGTTTTACTTTTCTCCTACCTCGTAACGGCCCTGCCTCCCAAGCCGGCGGCCATAGAGTGTAAATAAAGAACGGATGCTAATGAAATTCCTTCTCATTGCGTCAGTTTCAAATATAACTGTTTAAAAGAAAAAACGTCTGACGCGACTTTCTCAGAAAATATTGATATGTTAAATAATTTTTTAAAAAACAACTTGGTCATCTTTTTTTTATATGTAAATTTTGATATTACATTTTAGAAAATATTTGTTTATCAAACAAAACAATCGGCAAGATGTCTTAACCTAGCATAACATCATTCCATAAGAAGTTTATCGTATAATACTATTTGTTTGAAATAGTTATCTTTAAAATTGACGCAATAAGAAGGAATTTCGTCTAACATTGACTACCCATTTGAAGTTCGCCGCTGCCAGCTTAGTATGCAGGGCCGTTAAGGAAACTGCGTGGATTAGCTCTAAAAATAAGATTTTTTTACTATTTTCACGATTTATTTTTGCTTCGAAAAAACTTAATATGAAAATATCAATACTTTACGGGCTTAGAGAGTTGGTTTTTATATATTTTGACAAAAATTCCTATTTCCAGTATATTTATTTGCAGAGATACGCGCCAAGTGCTAACAAAGAATGTACAGATATCATATCCGAAATACAAACTCTTAAGGCTGTTGGTGAGGCAAAATATTTTTAAATAACGTTTTGTAGGGTGAATATGATTTATTTTAGAACAAATTTTCGTTTGCAGTTTCAGCCTTGAATAACATACTGCAACTACTCTCAAATCCGACCCTTGCAAGTGTTGAACGTTTAATTATTTTAATTATAATTTTCTTTATTCAAAACGTGAAATTATAATACAGGCGAACTTGCACAAAACATTTCCTGGAAATATTCTCGATGTGACTCTAATGACACGAATAATAAATTAATTTGAACTCTTGCCTAACATGTTGAAATCGTTTCATTTTTATATTTGTACGAAAACAAAAGGTACGAATTTATTATTCCTATAACTCGTTTCATAAGCTTTTTTATTGTCATTTTCTTCCATTGTCATAATTTTTGCAGGTTGTTGTTTCAAAGGAAAAGGATGTAAAAAATGTTAAAACTTATAAAATAATTTCACCGTCTTGTACTACTAGGATATGAAGACAACGACAGATATTACATGCGACCTGAGTTACCCCTTATACCCTACACCGATATGCCGAAAATCGCGTGATAAAGTGCATATAATTGTGTAGGCCTTCCTCTAGCACAGGAAAGTGCAGCAACTCGTCTTGGCATCTGTCCCACAAGTGGACGAAACACCTGTGGATAGAAGCTGACCCATTAACCCCCGAACAGCTGCCCAGAGTTCCCAGTCATTTGTAGGTGCAGGATCTTGGGTGCGATTGAACTTCCCCACAATGTCCCATAAACACTCGATGGGGTTCGCAGCGGGTGAACGATGTGGCCACAGGAGTCTCTGGAAATCTCCAGATTGCTCCTCGAGCCGATTATGAACGACCAGGGCCGGTGACCCGGTGAATGATTCTTCTGGAGCAACCCATCATGGAGGAGTTACGTGAAGTCCCCGAAGAGCTGCAGTGCAATGCAATGGCCAGCGTACACTCACTCACGCGATGGCAGAGCGCAACTGATACAAGATGGTTCGGTGGTTCCACCGACCATTACCTTTACATAATGCTATCCCGTGACTTTTGGCATGTCAGTTTATATTCTAGCTCATTTTCTAATAGCCAATAAAATAATACATTTAATTTTCATGATATAACTTATTTAAGAACTGATTTTTGATGCTTTAATGAAACATCAAGTAGTGTTCTGCTCCGCGCCTTTCACTGACAACATTTATCTCAGAAACGTAGTCAGCGTTTTCGTTGAAACATAACGCAACTGCAGGTAGTGATAATTTTTTCAGCTGTGAACTGGCTACATTCCTTCCGTTCCCATACGTGCGGATTACTGTGTACACGAGCTAAAGGGGTGGTTGACCCCCCTCCCTTCTTTTCAGCCAGTAGGGTTGTCGCCTTCCTATATTTATAGATTGATAGACTGTGGTAGGTCACTTATTCAGTATTAGCAATAACTTATAACGTATGGTGAACAGCATGAATCATTACATACACATTAAATTTATTTGTATTTATGTAGGCAAAATAAAGCAATATTTCAACATGAATATTTACTATATGTAAATTTTAAATATAAAGCAAAACATTATCTCGGCGTGTGAACTATTGTGGAAATTGGCTCAGAAGAAATCTGTAGTACGTTTTAAGTTTCTACGCAATTAGGATGTGAAATGTGTTGCATTTGAACATATCTGGTAAAACAAATTTGATATTTAATTTGCAGTGTTGAGTTGCCAGGACGCTTTTGTAAATTGAAAAGCAAATTTTCGATTTTGTGTTTTATTCAGTATTTATAAGGGATAGTTAAGTTTGTGCATATCCGCACAAAATGCACACAACAAATAGTAAAAGAAAAGTAGTAAGTGGACTACAGAGAGTGACCAAATTAAAATGAACGTGGGTGTGGCCGAAGATAGTTTGAAACATGCAACCCCACCTCCCCCCTTTTTTTTTCTTTATGGAAACAAGAAGTAGACGTCTGTGCGCACGTCATGCGTTACGTAAGCGCCACGTGGATAACATGCGGTGCTTAAGCCGGGAGTGTAAGCCAGTCCCCGTGGTCCCAGCAGGTTTGCGAGGTCCCTGCGTTGACAGGGGTGAAATTGCCATGTCGCGCGCCCCACCAAGTCCACTGTCGATCCGTCATACCGGCGACGGCGGTGGTGCAAAGTGACAGGTTGGTCGTAATCCCTCGACGAGTCGAGCTGAAGCCCCAGGCGATTTATATTTTTTCCTAATCTACCCTACTCTACAGGAGGATTTGCAGATCCGTGGAAGGCGTGAAGGCATGCTCGCGTCTCGCGGACTACCCCTTTTCACATAGCCGTCCGAGAAATATACAAGTATAAATAATTTTGAACACCTATACATAACTACAATATCACGAAGATTAGTTTTTAACACTTACAACCATTGTTTTGTGACCTTGTAAAATAGCATATGTTAATAAATCTAAGAACTCTTTCTTATCCGCGTATTTTCTGCTTTTCTGATGTGCATCGCCAGTGCACTCAGAATAGCCAACGTAATTTTAACCTTTGTTCGTTCGTGCATCAGCTGATACAGGATTTTGTAAATTGCATTTTGTTTGTTTCGTATATGTCAAAATGCTACTCACTGACTATCAGAAAGTGGCCTCATACCGTATGGACCATACCGGGTGCAGGCTTCATGGCCTCACTAGGATTTGGATATCTTGGCTTCGGTAGTGATACCTAAGCAAACGAGAGGGTGCGGGATTGTGTAACTGCCATTAACATAATAGAAACCGTTGCACAGGCGGGATTTACAAAATTGCACGCTATTGAAGTGAAAGAAAAAGTGTACGGAAACCGCAAAAATCATGGATAATTATCCATGATTTTTGCGGTAAAAACCTTTTGGCTGTGAAACCTTTTAGCTAATTATAATTATCTAAAAGGTTTTACAGTTATACACTGTTACATATTTCCGCAAACTGGCGGGAACTTTTACGGATTTTGTTGAATCACACAAAATTCACCTGGCGCAACCAAATAAACGGTTTGTCTTTGGGCTATGAAATATTTCGCTGTTGAAATTAATTTATCTTGTTCTTCTTTCGTCAGCCCAAACAAAGATTTGGTTGGTGCAACAAAATATTTGTTTGTTTACACGTACATTTAACAGTTCTGGTTAATATATTAAAACCAGAAGCCTGACCAAGTTTCGCATCTGGAGAGTTTACGAACGAGCGCTACGCCTTATAAACCGAAGCGAAAATGACTACAAACGATATTATAATGTTTTTAAATACATACAATTAAAATTCTGGACAGTGTGCGCAAATCCGTATTTCCACTATTACAGTTTCTCGTTTTAGTTTCCTTTTGAACCTGTTTTTTTCGGATGTTTGTAAAGTTTATAATCATTACTAATCGCACTGAAAATTCTTTAATGATCCTTAATGTCACAAAAATACAAACACAGTCTCTAGCTGAATATTGGAATGAAGGCAATGAAATTAGTGGCAAAAAAAAATATATTCAGTTGTTAAGAAAAATTGTTTGTTGCCACATAAATTTCTTTCGGCACAACACTGCGATTTTGTTAACACAAATGCGTATTTTTTTAGATGACCAAAATTAATTTCGTGGTTTTTTGTTTTGTTTTTTAAACTCAACAAAATACTTCGTTCGGGCAACTGATTCTATTTTTGGCCCTATACAAGCAAATTATTTTGTTAGCTGAAACTAACATTTCTCCCAGTGAGTAACTCTAACATTATCGTTCCTCCAGCAGTTAAGATATTCATGCCACTTTAGGGGAGTATGAAAGGCCTATACCGCCAATGCTAAATTTAACAAATTGATATCTCTTTTCTCTGTAATGATTCAAGATAATGCGATACAAATGAAATAGATCGTATATTCTTACCTTTTACTTCACTAATATATTTTCATGAAAATGCAATTAGTAGAAACAAGATATATCTATATGAAGTTATTTCTTATTTTTTTCATAAATTTTAATTTTTGATGGGGAAATAATTTATATAACCGCTACCATTGTACTTCAACATTATAACAAAATTATAAAGAAGAAGTGGTACATATTTCAATGTTCAAATTGAAGCTGTTCCTGAGAAAAGGGAAACTTATGCAAGAAAATGTAGTTTTTCAGAAATTGTAACAAAAACAATTGACTCTAAAAATGAGACACTACTCTAAACCCTAAAGCACTGTCATTCTTATCTTCTTGATAATCATGGAGATATTATAGCAACAAATGCACTCAATGTTTGCAAAGCAAAATTTCATGTTTTGTTTCGAGACAGAGCACAATCTTCTAGAAAAAAATAGTTCCTGAGTTACTGCATTTTAATTTAACAAGTGTTCACAAATAAAAAAAATGGTTGATTAAGTAACAGCTTATTATAAGATAAAGAATACTTTCAGTCACTCAACAATGATGATATATATGCCAAACTATACGGAAGTATCTTAAAATGAAAATGTCATCTAAAAGGCAAAAAGTTTAATTTTTTCAGCAAAATCAATTTTTATACTCCTCTTAAACGTAGTATTTCGAACATGAAAATGAGGTTTGCGTCACAACAGTTTGTAACACTACAAACACTGCAACGTTACTTTAAGGTGAACATTTTTTGTACTTTATTAGTAAAATTTTAACAATCCTTTCGTGAGTCTGAATGTGGTAGCGCAGTTGTAGGAGCTGTGGATCATTCCGCTTCTCACTCGCGTTCAAAGTCCGCTACAAAACGAAAAAGCAACAATATATTTTTGTGTACACCTTTGAACGCCCACATACAAAAATAACAAAACCATTTTTTTCAAATGTATTTTCATAAGCCGCGAATATGCCAAAAATTAGTAGCAAATTTACGGACACATTCCGTGATTTCACAGAATGTTTTGTGCAATTTACGGAAATCCTTCATTTTAGGAAACTAACTGTCTGCAATTTTATGAAAATTTCTGAAGTTTAATACAGGTGCTTTTCTGTTATTTGACGGACGTTTTTCTAGCTGTTCTAGCTGTGTAGAACAAATGTTGGTCTGAGAGTAAAATTTTATTGGTTTATATCACGGGTTTGCTGTTATTGCAAGCAAAGCTGAGAAAGGAAGTCTCTGTCAAAGGAACGAGCTGGGCAATATTGTGCACTTCCCCTCTCGTTCCAACCAATAAACGCTTCTAACATATACGAAATACGGTATTTTAGTTTGACTCGCTGAGAGAAAAGTTTTATTGAATCAACCAGGTTTTGTTTGGCGCAACAAAATTACCTGTTTGTATAGCTGTAATGAAAAATGTTTGTTGGAACCAAATTATTTTTATTATTCTTATTTGATTTCGAGAAACCAGAATTTAGTTTGTGCGACGAAACATTTGTTTTGTCCTACGTACATTTAACAGTTTCGGTTAACATAAATAAAATTGGAAGGCCTGTCGAGATTCAAACCAAGACCACTTGCACCCGAGCCACCTCAGCTGTAGAGATGACAGACGACGTTGAAATTTTTTTATATAAATACATTTCAAATACTGAACAACGCGTGCAATGAATATTTCATGTTTTAAAACTTTACTCAATTGCTTTATTAGAACATTTATACCATTTTTACGAATCAATAAAAGCACTAAGAAACACTATTCCTATCGTAATTGTAAAAAAAACCGAACAATTTCTCAAAAACTATTTACGAACGAAAGCAATCAAATAAGAGGCCAAACAAATATATACAGTTGATACAACAACGACAATCTAATTCATTTTGGTCCAACACAAATGTTTTATTTATTCAAACACGCATTTTATTTGACGAACAATAGTAAATTATGTTGCTTTTAAAATTTTACTCAAAAAAATATTTATTCTGAAGCAACAAAATGTATTTTTGGCCCTATACAAACATATATTTTGTTGGCCTTTAGCCTCGGTGCTTAATTGTGGAGCTCAGGAACCATTAGGGCTTTTATGAGTTCGTGCTGACCTTGACTTTGTGTGCCGATGACTGTGCTCACTAAGCCGTAGAGAAGATAAATGCACAGAGACAAAATAAAATGGCGTGGCGTTTCCTTTGACGTGGCCGTGCTCATTCTCTGATTGGCTGCTTGAGGCTCTGAAAATTGGCCTCGTGTTTGTTTGGCTACTGCGTGCTGCGGAGGGCCGCTGTTGGCTGGGCTGCTGGCTGGGGCGAGTAGATTGCCAGGAGCTGATTGGCGAACGGCGTTCCAACATTCCGCTTGCCATTGGCGGCATTTTGCTAACGTATGCGGTTTGAGCTCGCAGTACAAGCGACTGTTTAACATCTGTAGTATTTAACACTCTGTGACTACTACGGCGTTACTTGATAGGAAAGCTGGTATGCTGGAGTACACTTACGATAATGATCAGAATTAATAAACGAATAGGGTTTCTGAAAATACCGTGGAAAAAATAATAATTCGTGTAAATGAAATAAGCCGACTGGAAATAACGTGACGAACAAAAAATAACAGTTTTATTATCTGCAACATTCAACTGTACCTCATATCTTCGGTTGCTAAATCTACACTGCAATATATTGTTTGCTAGTTTCGTCCAACACATTAGTGAATACTGGTGTAAAGAAGAGTGATTGGGTTTTCCCCCCCTTGGTATGCATATGTTGCTTTCCTACATTTATTCAGGAACGCCTCAGATGTGTAACTGTTAATTTTAATNCCCCCCCTTGGTATGCATATGTTGCTTTCCTACATTTATTCAGGAACGCCTCAGATGTGTAACTGTTAATTTTAATATTAGACCGTTTATTCGCGAATAAATTTACAAACACGATTGGTGGGATCGTAGAAATTTTCATGGACGCTGTACCTGTCTCAAGCGAGCTTCCCTCAACCAGTGAACCACACTTACTGTGTGTCCGTTGATGTCAGCATTAACCATTCTCAAATGAGAGACGCGGAAACTTCAACCTTTAACTTTTAAGAAGCATTTCTGAAGTTAAAATTAACAGTTACACATTTGAGGCATTCCTGAATAAATGTAGGAAAGCAACATATGCATACNCATTTCTGAAGTTAAAATTAACAGTTACACATTTGAGGCATTCCTGAATAAATGTAGGAAAGCAACATATGCATACTAAGGGGAAAAAAAACCAATCACTCTTCTTTACACCAGTATACACTAACGTGTTGGACGAAATTAGCAAACAATATCTTGCAGTGTAGATTTAGCAACCGAAGATATGAGGTACAGGTAAATGTTGCAGATATAAAACTGTTATTTTTTGTTCGTCACGTTATTTTCAGTAGGTTCATTTCCTTTAAACGAATTATTATTTTTATCGCTGTTTTATCGGAGTCCCGATTCGTTTATTAATTCTGGTCATTATGGATCGACTATAATTATATTTTGAGTAGAGATCAGGAAATTTCGTGAATTCACCTGAGGACAAGCTAAACTGCTTTAACGCGTACATTTATGATTGTACTTCCATCGAACCATAAATTGTTAGTCCTCCATTTAACCAAAGTTCGTAAGACACGCTCCGAGCAACTTTCAGCGAATGGCGTACCTGCAAGGAAAATAAGTATCGAATCCCGTGGAACCTTGACTGGGGTAAAGTGGAGCCAAAGCCAATAAACTAATAACTACGGCCAGTGACTTTTCGCGTAAAAATCGGAGCACACAGTAGACTTAAATACTATATAGACACCTCAGCTGTTGGCTGCTGGTGCCGTGTTCGTCTTCGACCAAGCCACTCAGGACTAAGTAACTCCGACACTGAACCCTCTTAATTCGTGCACAAACGGTGAACACGGGGCCAGAACATTTTTTAAGCCAATTAAAGAAGCATGTCGAGCCTACAGTGCTTTGGACTGTATCTTGTCTCGAAATCTTTTCGCGAAATATCACTGCCCCTACTAATAAAAGATGCTCGAATGCGTAAAGGAATGGGGAGTCTAAATTGCTGCTGATTGGATCCGCGAAATTTCTGGTTTTATAATTATGAGATACAGTAATGTGAATAAGCTTGTTTTTGTTATGTTGAAAAGCTCGGAAACAGCTGAAGAGATTTTTCTTCTTATATATCGATATATTCGTAACTTATTTTGCAGATTCGTAAAGATATTGTAATTTCAAACATTCCGAAACGCAATTCAAGTGTCAGTTAGGCGGCTTTCCTTTAAAAGGGATTATCTAGTCATTTGTCTGCAAATCGGTATTTGCACTTATACTAACATCTCAGTTAATTAATGTTTGGTAATACGACTTTTTCCCAGTTAAAGTAAACAACAGTTATCTAGAGCCACCACGTTTTACGTTTATCGTATTATAAATAAAGAAAGTAAACAAAATAGTTTAACAATTAAAAAATTACGTTTCTGGCTTACCTTCGCAATTTTCTTAAGGGAAAGTACAAAATCACGACGCGACATCTGCAGTTTAATATACTGGCTTTCAGCTCGTGTAATAATATCCTAATGTTACAGATCTTATTTGCGAAAAAAAAATTCAGATTCCCGGGTATTCATATCGCAGTCTTGAGAAGGCCCGCCTCGGTGCTTTGCTATGACATCGCAGTAGTTTTTGTTTTGTATTTGTGCAATGAATTATTTTCAGTGCAGATGCAAAAGCAATTTTTGCAAAACAACAAAAACATTTGAGTAAATTACACAAAAACATAGCGCGGGATGTGTAAGCAAATGCTGTAGACTTTAAGATTAACAAAAACTTTAAACTAAGTAAACAATTTTTGTGTGTTCTAAAATAAAAAAATTTTATTGTTAACACAACTTGTTTCTAAAACATCGAAACAAACTTCGGTTATGTATTCCTGACCAAAATATAAGACTTGAAATGTTAGTACCACTATTGTCTATCAAGTGGCTATTAATATTAATTTAAATTGCTTTTCTCTGTGTTGTGGTTTGCCTTCCTGGTATGCAACACGCTCAACCATTTTGAATGTTCAACATGAACTATCTCACAAACGGTTTACCTGAGAATGTTCTGACAATACGACATGTTTTGTTATTTTAAACGTTCTAGTTCATAGGTTTTATTTAAAAATTGGTTAAAAATTTGTGTTATAAAGTTATATGCAAACACATAGTGCCAACAGCCGTTTACAAAAGGAAAGGAAGGGGGCTGATAGTTATAATCGAACGCGTTTTTTTTAGATGTAAGATCTCCTTCATACAATACACCGTTCACCTATTGGTTGCTTAATTACAAGTGGATTCTGATACTTACAACCAAAAACATTTTATAACTTTAGGGAATAAGTTGTAAATACATTTTTGTCTTACATTTTCATAAGTAATGGCCTGCCGAAGTTTGACCCCGTGTATTAGAAATACGTGTTATAGTCCATTCATGGTTACTTCCAACTTCTCCGAAGCCCTGCTAAAGTTCTACTTCCAAGATATTCCTCCGCCTCATGCAAACATAGATTTATTGAGCATGGAAAATTTCAATTTCAATTTCAATTTCGTGCGCACTCTTTGCATAAGAACTATTTCTTTCTAGGCATACCAACACACCTATTTTCTCTCTGCTTTCATTCATACTTATTAATAAATGGAATATCATAATTGATTTATAAAATGTACATGAGAGTTCAACTTAACCAAAGTAAGGTACTTTTATGTTAACAGAAGTATAAAATCTAGTGATACACGGTATACTTATGATAATATCCAACACGTCACACATGGGGTAATTTTTCAATGGTTCAATTAAAAACGTGTGAAGAAACCGCGAATACACTATATGCAATATTTCAGCTGTAGAGTTACAGGAAAATATTCGTCAAAATGTTTCCAAAGAAGTGTTTTTAACAAGTGCACATATTTATATTACTTTGTAGGCGTGATCTTGAGAAGTTTTAAATTTTTTCCCAGGGATTCCCATTTAACGTTTCATTTATAATTTTTCACTTGACCATGACCTAGTAATGGAGGTCCAGAGAATCTAAGACGCAGAAATAGAAAATAATTTACCCTTCCTGTCGCTTTCTTTGGAGGAGAACGGATCTGATGTGACTTTCCAGGTCACTCCCAAGTTCGCGCTTAACGAAATCCAATTACATCGCGCGCGGCTGTCAGCGAACTTCTTCCGCGTTATTTGCTTACTGTCAGTCGACGTTTATTTTCTCTGACGTCGTCGAAGAGGCGGGCTGATCGCTTTAGGGGAGCACTCCCCCAATTACCCTCTCTTGCCCGTCTCGCATCGCCAGGTGAAGTCGACGCCGAACTACCCCCTTAACGTCCAGGTCCGTCTTCGCCTGCGTCCCTCAGCTGCGAGGGTAATGTGATAAGTCGCTTGAGCGTCTAATACGATATAAATCAAAACTGAAAGTGGAAGTTGCGTTATTGTTTTCCCTTTCTCTTCTTCCCTTTCGCTTTTGCCCTTCTTTTTTTTCATTTTCGCGTCACGTTCGCCTCTTGTTGGTCGAGGATTCCCTGTAGGACACTTCGGGTATTGGCGTCCAACCCTCGCTCTTGCCTAGAGGGGTGAAACTACCGGAGGGGGAAAGGATTGTCCCCAGCTTTACCACGCCTAACCAAGGTGGCCCGTAGCCGACTCGAGGGAAGGTTTCTAGAAGCTCTCTACACCACTCCTGGGGATCAGGTAAGCTAGTTAGCCTCCCCCAAGCGGGAGACAGCAAGACCTGTAGAGGATTACGGACACACCCTACCCTCCCTTCTTCCTTCCAACACTTCCCCACACTCCTTCGTTATTTCCAGGATATGAAACGCAGGGGCGCAAGGGGCGTCCTAAGCACAGCAAAAGCCCATCTGCCTTCAATTTTAAGTGTGTCGCGGTGGTGTGGTGCTTCGACTACTCGCCTCCCACCTAGGACGAACTGGGTTCAAGTCCCGGTGGGGGTCGCTCCCGTATTTTTGCACGTAGAAATCGTGCACCCGACGATGTCGCGGGTCGGCGGGTTTTCTCGGGGAATCCCCCGTTTCCCCCGCTTTTGCATTCCGACGCTGCTCCACACTCACCTCGCTTCATCTTCGTCGCCTCTCAAGACCTCGATTTTAGGAGCCTCCCATATCTCTTCACCTACTCACTCACATTCAATTATATAAACACAATGATTGGAAATTAGAAATCAAAGCTTTACATAGCAGGTGATGTTCTCGCCGTTCTGAGTGTACCTATGGGATCTTAAGCTGTGACCCTATCGTATTGCTGGTTAAAAGTGTTTAGTAGTGTAAAACGCAACTCCCTCGAGTACTTTAGTATATGCATGAGTGTAACCCAAATATTTCCAGATGCATTGCTTTGTAAAACCTATGTTTAACTCTGTTGGAGAGATCCGAAATGTCGTTTCTAATATACGCCGTGTCTTTAAAGNTGCTTTGTAAAACCTATGTTTAACTCTGTTGGAGAGATCCGAAATGTCGTTTCTAATATACGCCGTGTCTTTAAAGTAATCGACACGTGGCATCGAAAGTGTGTTTTCTTTTTCGTAAATCAGCACATTGGGCACACGTTCAATATTTTCGTATAAAAACCTGGGTTTCATACACTCCGTAAGCACGGAGTATTTAAGGGTTCCGCCTGCTTCGCGCTTGAACTATGTTGCACAGCGTACGATATCATGATATTTTGACTACAACATTACACGTGCGCCAAGTATGTTTATCTACGAAAAGACATCATACCCCAGACGAGGAGGGAATGGTACTTTAAAGTCACCACGCATGTTGTAAATATTATTTCGGAGCCTTCAAATATAGTTAAATACTACCTTTTGAGACTTCCGTATCTTATAACATACTAGCCGGACGCGAGTCAAATTAGGTTTGGACACTGTATCGAACTTCGCTACAGGCCTTTCCTCAGTAAAATAATAAGAGTTGCCGTTGAAACTCCCCATAGGTACACGAAGCACTACGAGGACACTGTATGCCAGTTCAGAGCCCTGCGCGTAGCGGCGATGGCGCTCTTGCAGCGCGTGCCAGTGTGACACTTATAGCTCCCGCGCTTCTCAGCCAAAAAAAAAAAAAAAAAAAAAAAAAAAGGAGAAAAACGATGCAGGTTGGCGAGACCCTAATGAAAGCGGAAGGGAAAAAGCCGCTTACATCGTGAAATCCGTTCAAGCACGCCAGCAAAATGGCTTTACTGGCCAGCGAAATGCCGTGACGTCGTACGCCAACCAGAAACCTGGTAGCCTTCTTGCCAGCCGGTAACCCAGCCATGTTATCGACACTTAGAGTCACGGGTTTGACCACGGCTGCTCCTCGTGTACCTGAGCCCATTGGGTATAACAGGATACACAATTCTGAGCAGTATAATGTAGAGTGCACCTCAGGATTTCTTTAAAACATTCAGGCTTGTGTTCAGGCCACTTCAGGCTGTAAACTCTCACATCAGGCTGTCAGATGTGTGTGTGTACTCCCCCAGNTCAGGCTTGTGTTCAGGCCACTTCAGGCTGTAAACTCTCACATCAGGCTGTCAGATGTGTGTGTGTACTCCCCCAGACATTCGTCCACAAACGAGTAGGTGTTTGAGCCCAGCCTGTAGGGAACCTTTCCCAGCAAGCGGCAGCCAATCAGACACAGTGTTCGTTCTCAGAGCCTCGCGCAGGCTCACATNTCAGGCTTGTGTTCAGGCCACTTCAGGCTGTAAACTCTCACATCAGGCTGTCAGATGTGTGTGTGTACTCCCCCAGGCATTCGTCCACAAACGAGTAGGTGTTTGAGCCCAGCCAGTAGGGAACCTTTCCCAGCAAGCGGCAGCCAATCAGACACAGTGTTCGTTCTCAGAGCCTCGCGCAGGCTCACATNAGTAGGGAACCTTTCCCAGCAAGCGGCAGCCAATCAGACACAGTGTTCGTTCTCAGAGCCTCGCGCAGGCTCACATCAAAGGAACCGCAGCGCCATTTAGTATCTGTCGAGTTTAGAGATCTGGGCGGCTCTTGACAACGAGCTGGTGAGGGTGATATGAGGAGTGTATGTAGCAGCGCCGGAATTCAAGGGTGGAAGAAACGGGAGATCCCCGAGAACACCCGCCGACCAGCGACATCGTCCGACACGATTCCCACTTACAAAAATCCAGGGGGTGATCGACCGGGGATCGAACCCGGTTTGCCCAGGAGGGAGGCGAGTAGGCTAACCGCTCGGCAACCCCGGTCCCGACATCTGTAGAATTGCCTGGCCAAGGGTGAAGTGGGAGGCATGGAGAGTTCAACAGTTCACAAAACAACGTATTCCTGCCGACAAACAGAGAACGATTTTAACATGTTTCCTCTTCACACTGTTTCCTCGATCCCACTGTTATGTATATTGCCATGTGAAGTTTCTCGGTCCGCGTTAAGGACATTGGTCCCGGAAAAAAAAACGTAATTTTGATATTTGTTTAATACAGTTTTCAAATTTTAAACATTATGGTGGCCAAAAAAAATTTTTAACTCGTAGTTTTTGTGAATAAATGTTAAAAGCACAATTTTACGATTTTAGGGTTGCACAAATGATGAAAACTACGTACTAACAGAAATGAGATAATTCGCACTGAAAGAAGATGCCAAGAGCTACTTCAGGACACGTATAAAATTGTACATGAACATTTTTTCAAATTCTAAAATTTACTGTATATGAGCAAATGTTAGCATGTTTCGCCTTTTCACACTTGCCTGCTCTATGCTGCAGCGCTGTTAAAGCGTCAAATAGGCGCGCCTCTTAAAGCGTTTCGAGGAGGGATCAAAGTCTCCCAGGAAGAAAAATGTACCTTGTTTTTCGTGCGCACACTTCCACTTGTGCTTCGCGGCCAACGTCTTCCTTCCCTCGGCGGAAGCCCTCTCGGAGCTCTGCACTATCTCTTTCATTCTCCCCTTGCGGTTTCTTTGTCCGAGCAATTCGCCTGAAAGCTTTCCTTGTTTAAATAAACCTTGTTCCTCGTCCGGCGACCGTCAACTGGTTTCCGAATTAGGACGGCGGTGACTTGAACTTGTTTTTTTCCTTCGCGAAATTTACTGCTACCCGCGTCCCCGTCACTAATGATCATGCCGCCTGCCAAAATGTCGAAGTTTTTACCTTTGAATGTATTTTTCAATTAAAATATGAAGTCACAACACGCACCGTTAATCGCTTAACGTATTATCCAAGGTACACTCGTTCACGTTTGACATGTTGCAGAATAGGCAAAATCATGTTCGGTGCTGTACGGGTCCAGAAGTCAGCACCAATGCGGGCTTTGCCTTTCGCTAGGCAAAGCTATTGGTTGCTGTCGGCACACCAAACGAATTTATAATCGGTTGTTTAAATGCGTAATGGACTGCTGAAACCTTTTCATTTGGTTCAAAAATACCAGGTATTGTAAGGTATTTATAAGTACTTCTCACACAAAACATTTCTTCTTCTCCAACACCTGAAAGGAAAAAATTAATGTGTACGTAAAGAGGTTAACTTTTGCAATGTGAAGAAATTGGTTTAATAATGTCGAGCGTGCTTGAAACTATGTCACACTTTCTAGGTACTTAATTTAATAAACCTAGTCTGATTATTATTTTAACACAATTTTCTCAATGTTCGATTTTATCCTTTAAATATTTATAAAATTTGAAGACCAAATGCACCCATTATATTTTGCCGTCAAATAAATTTGGTCTAATGAACATGGATGGGTTCATGTCACACTGTTGAAGGTTTGGATTTCGCCTATGAAGCATGCTTTTTATTTAAACATGGTATAAGGCTATTGTTTACCATGCAGCCTATTGCAGGAAGGAGCATTAAGAGATTTGAATTTTTTCTTCACTTGTATACGAAGTTTTTTATTTATTTATCACGCACATTTGCTGAACGATGAAAGTAATCCCCTTTAATTCAATGGGGAAATTCTAACAATATTCATATCCTGATATACTCTATATCACATAATTTAATTATCTCCATAGCCGAATTTCTAGTTATTGGTCACCATTTTAAAGTTTATTTGGGGCGGGTAATAACAGCTTTATTGGCAAGAATCTGTTTGGGGGTACACGTCGGACATCCGAGAAATATTTGAACAAGTGTCATGCATAAAATATTTTATGGAAACTGGAGCCATACAAATTATTTATTCAAATATGGTTATGTTTGTGACGTTTCGATGACGTCAGAGCCTCCCAAATTTATTCGACTTAACCTGTTGGAAGAAGTTTGTAGGATGAAATTTGACAGTGTGAATGAGGCTTAATAGCCGCTGCAGTTACTACCTTAATTATATTTTCTCTACTTTCTTGTGGTTCAAAGTGGTGTCGGGCGATGAAGGAAGACGGTATTTTCCATCACAATCACGTCGCACAATACAGTGAGTGCACTCGCAGGGAATCCGGATATTATTTCGACGTTATTCTGTCGTCTGAAGAAACAAATACGGCGAAATTTTACGAGCCGAAAGTCACGTTCGTTTACGCGAAACGTGCGCGGGAAGAAGTCATGAATTCGTTGAGCAGAGGCGAAGATGTCAGGAACTGTCGTGGACGTCCCAGCACGAAATTTATGAGCGAGAACCGAGAACTCGTATATTTCAAATCAAGTCCAGAAAGGGGTGAAAAAATCCTCTTCCTAAATGTGTCTTTTTTTTTTTTTTTTTTTTTCGTAAGTCAGATATAGCGCTGTATATACTTTGTTTCAACCCCGCGTCATTTATTGCGGTGGTTAAATTGTTCTTGCTTCTGATTGTATCTGACTTCTAGCAGAATACGTTGTGAAACTGTTGTATATATAAATGACAGGCCACTGTGTGCGAGCTTCCGTTGAAATTGGATTCAAGGCAGTGACACGACATGCAAAGTGATATTTAAAGCGAGATACGTGAAACAGGAGCCAGGTCACGTCACTGTAGTATTGTTATAAGTACGAGACAAAGGCTGAACTTTAGCAGAACATTCAGAGAGTTGGGAAAATGATGTTGGGTGGGTTGTTCGGAAATGATGTAACTACGAATTTTTTTTTTGACGCTAGCATTCAGTCAATAAATGAATGAAGTTATTTGAGTCGTTGTAACTGGGCCTTCATTTGACGAATTAAAGTAATTATGGACGNCAGTCAATAAATGAATGAAGTTATTTGAGTTGTTGTAACTGGGCCTTCATTTGACGAATTAAAGTAATTATGGACGCGATCTCTAAAAGCTACAGAGTATGTATTTCAGTGAATCGTTCGTGAATAGAAGCAATGTATTATAAAGAGGGAAANCGATCTCTAAAAGCTACAGAGTATGTATTTCAGTGAATCGTTCGTGAATAGAAGCAATGTATTATAAAGAGGGAAAGATTTTTTTTTCCAGACTCGTCTGGTGATAGATACTCTAGACTTGAAACAGAAACAGATGCAAATTATTTTTGAAATTATATCGTATTTCAACAGATAAGTCGAAAAGTGATCTACGGTAGTAACGAACCTGGAGGATAACAAGGAACGATGATAACACTGTGCTACTTCGTGAAGGTTAAAATTGACTACTCACCGATGTAGCATGCAATTACCAAACCTCTCAGGATCGAGTATAGAGAAAACGCTGGAATTCTGTAATGCCGCAGGTCGTTTAAACCACGACATTTTACTGTTCCTGTTTATACTGCTAGTCAACATTTTCCTAATTATTCTGTAGTCAGCTTTTCTGAAAATTTCACTACCCCTAATATCCCTTTTGTTGCCACAGATTTTGACATTTTTCTACCCTGCTTGGTAAAGTATTTCCAGAATACCCGTAACGCGGATTGCTCATTGGATATTTGCACGTGACGTGTCTTATGTGCATTATAAAAATTTACAGTTTTTCTTTAATATTCTGTTGGAAATAATTATAATGCATTTATTTCTGTAACACCATGATGTCATTTGTAGATACATGCAAAATTCGCGTTATTATTTGGTATCAGGCTGATATTCAAAGTACCGTGTGCACTAGAGCTGATGGCGTTTCTCCATTGGTTGTGGCATAGATGTGAAGCCACGCCCGTTCTGACTGAAATGCTTCTGATTGGGGAACACAATTGTGATACGTTCATCTATTGGCATGTAAATTGATATACGTTCCAATGACCAACTTATTGCAATGGTACAGGCGTTTGAAGTTTAACGTGTCCCCAAATAATAACGTAAATTTTGCATGTCTCCAGTCATTTGCTGCAAACTCCACTCAAGAAAGGTCGCATTTTTTATTTATGCGCACGGATGCAGACCTTGTTTATTTAACTTGACGTGAACTGATAGTTCAGAAATTAAAGGTCGATTAGTAAACACAATAAAGAAAATAAGGCTGTTGAGACACTGAAATACAAACCGAACCCATGACACTTCGCCGGAAAATGTGGAACTCCTGATGCTTCTTCGGGATGAATAGTGTTTCGTACCAAGCCAATGGTGGTGTAGGTAGAAGAAGTGCAGTTGTACAAACCGTGATACAATGATTTAAAATTAAGATATACTCTTCCTGGTGACTAGGAAGGTTTGGGTTGCAACAAGACGATAACGAGAACCTCGGATTCAACAAGTATTTCCTTCTTGATAACTGCAGTAATTTTCAATGAAATGTTAAATAAAGTCGTGATATCACATAGAGGCCATGGGATTCCGGGTTCTAATACTGGGTAATCCAAGGATACACACGTTACTTTTAGAAGGTAGGTAGGTAGGTAAGAAGGTAGTGCCTTACATCTCGTCTACAGCGATGTCATGAGAGGCTGAGAGAGTTGCTCAGAGAAGCAGGAGAGGGGAAGGAATCGGCCATGATCTCTAGTAAGAAACCATCCCAGCATTATCCTGGAGTGGTTTGCGGGAAACCGTGGAAAAACCGAGATCAGGATGGCCGGACCGGGATTTGAACCCAGGTCCTCGCGAATGCGAGTCCCGTGTTTAACCTCTGCGGTACCTCGCTCGGTTTCACATCTGCATATTTATCTTCTCTGTGGATTTGTTTACGTCAACAACGTGCGCCCATCTCCCTTTTTTAGGGAGCAGCCAAGGTTACGTCAATGATTTTCAAGGATGTTTCGCCAGATTTCTTTCTTCACTGCCAACCCTATACACAGTATAAATATCAGGGGGGTGGCGAGTGTTCTACTCTTGGACTTTCCATCCCTCCCTTACCACCCACCACTCCATCTCTATCAGAGTAGTGTGGACTATTTAGCAGGGATTTTGGTTTTCATGCATGAGACGAGGGGAGGGTGAACAGCTCCGTAATTGGTTAACCACCCCCCCCCCCCCNCCCCCATCGCTCCACACAATGCCTTGGCTGCACAGATTATCCCGGCGTTATGGCCACTTTCGCTACCGACAAATCTCTGGGCTAATCGCATGGACGTTAAAGGACGCCGTCTGTCTGGAGGTATTTCGCTTGCCCTGGGGAAGGGGGCGCTAACGGTCACCTAGGCATGCGTATCGATCGCTTCATCGCCTCTAACGGTCGGATTAAAATGAAGATACGTGTACGTAATGAACGTGTACTCATCGAAATGGAAGAAGGTATTTTAACGAAACCGTTCACGTTCATCGTGTACGTGACGTTTAAGAACAGCCGCTACGTACAGACATGCATGAAATTGTTATATTTTATTTCTTGTCGTGTATGTAAGGTCCATCTCTAATATAAATAAACGAGAAAAAACATGAGAAATGAGTTATTGTATTAAATAGAATAGCTTATTTTCAAAATATAACTTCTGAGCTTCTATTTTCTACTACTTGTATTACAAACGTGTTCTGAATTACATGTAACAAGTATTTGTATTCTAATTTTGCATCGTATTATCAGGTTTTGATTTTATTATTTACAAATCCCGTCCCGTAAGTGTTGACATAAATATGGAATAATTTAAAATACCTTATTTGCTAATAAATCACCATTTCACTAAACCCAAGTTAATGTTCATTTGTTAGAGACCTGAAGAATTCGCGGATTCATTTTGAAACAAGTAAGAATTCAAAACACTTGTGTTTATGTAATTTTAGACATTGGTTCACACGGTGTTTGACAACTCCTGGAGAATTCTGGCCAAATAGTAGCCTTCCACTGTGGCAGCAGACAACCAATATGCAGTTTATATTGACAAATTTGCACATAAGACTATAGAGTCTAGCCTGCAGGTCATTGAACTCGTGAATTTTTCAGGTCTCTATCAATATTGTGTGGTTGGTTCCAGCGGTGTGTAATGAACTGTTGCAAGGTAAGCTTTGTTTTGCTCTGTTCTGTACCTAATCGTTTGCTAGTTAACACATTGGCCACTTAAACGTAGTAATGCAGTTTACGTCACAGCATGTGTGTAATGGGTAGAGAGCTGAAGATTTCACGGATTCCTTTTGGGACAAGATAGGATTCAAAACACGTGTGTTTATATAACTTTGGCCATTGGCCCACACTGTTTTTGACACCTGATGGAGAGCGGCGGTCCTATCGCCGCCTTCCACTGTGACAGCAGACCACCAATGTGCAGTTCGTATAGGCATATTTGTACATAAGACTGTAGAGTCTAGCCTGGAGGTAATTGAAATCGCGAATATTTCATGTCTCTAGTAATGGATGCCTCGCCGCTCTCTCATGAGTGGCCGCATTCTCCCGCGCTCACTCTGGTTACTGGTTCCTGATGCGTGCTCCGAGTATGTACAGCCATGAGCAAGCACCAAATTACCTTGCAACATTTCACCACACGCCCCTGGTTGGTTCTACATAAAACGAGTGCGTTCCTTGTAAAACACGCGTTTTTGTAAATGTTGTGTGCAGACATCTCTTGTGTAGATGAAATTGATCGTGAACCAAAAATTAAGGTAAATTTTCACGCTAATTGTTGTCATTATTAGAAAAAGATTTAAATAAAGACCACATTAACGGAAATGTTTGTAGTGAAATGAATATAGTTTTCAAAATAAAGCACCGAATAGTCGAGCACTTCGAAATATTTGGAGCCCAAGTTTCGATGCTGCTAATTAACTTTGCCAAGTAAATCACACGTAATTTGATCTATACCATATACACAAACAATCAATTAAATATAATGGATATTTAACAATGGGTCTTGGGTTCTGGCATCAGAAATATATATTTTAAAATAGGTATTGATGACTTTGAAAATACATTTTTATACGTCCTAGAGCAAATAATATTTNCAGAAATATATATTTTAAAATAGGTATTGATGACTTTGAAAATACATTTTTATACGTCCTAGAGCAAATAATATTTAATTTTTTTTATTTTTCGTGGACAATTAAAGACGTGTTGGCAAAAATATCAACATATATTTTAAAAGAGATTCAAGNAATTTTTTTTATTTTTCGTGGACAATTAAAGACGTGTTGGCAAAAATATCAACATATATTTTAAAAGAGATTCAAGATACCAGTACCCAAGTATGCATTGTTAAATACTTTTCATACTTAATTAACACAGAGGCCGCGGTTGCTGAGCGGTTAGACTACTTACCTTCCACCAATGCGAACCGG
Source organism: Clitarchus hookeri (assembly GCA_002778355.1). NCBI lineage: Eukaryota > Metazoa > Arthropoda > Insecta > Phasmatodea > Phasmatidae > Clitarchus > Clitarchus hookeri. Next base: position 78,227 of record NQII01003789.1, on the reverse strand, counting down.
GTTCAATTCCTGGCCGGGTAATTCTCGGATTTTCGCAAGTGCTAATCTTGCCGGACGATGCCGCTGGTCGGCGGGCTTACTCAGGATATCCCTTTCCCCCCGCTCTTGCATTCCGGCGCTGTCCCATTCTCACCTCATTTCTATGTCATCGGCGCTCACGACCTCTCGACTCAATTCAACTCAAATTTATTTACATGTTGTGTTTATGATATAGATTACATAACGTGTTTTATTTGGGCAGTGTTAATTAGGAGCATAGAAACTTGGGCTCCCATATTCCGAAATTGTCGACAATTCGGTGATATATTTTGAAAACTATGATCATTTGACCACAAATATTTATACTTATGTAATTCTTTGACAGGGTGGAACTGAACTCTACCGCCAAACTTGGGTGCTGTTACCAATCCCCTTCCATAAAAAACGGACGGATTGGAATCCCATGTGTGCGTTAACTAACTTAACTCTTCCATATGTTTTGTTTCTTCCAATGGCTTAATTATATACCGTACGTGGTTCATGAAAAGCTGTCTTGTGCTTTTGCTCTAAACGAACCGTTTTCCAGAAATTAATGAATTATGATCCTACATTGCTAATGTGCAAAACTCGTGTGCCTGCACGATGTCGGGTATGGAGTGACGTCATTTTCTGAATGAAATTCGCGGTATAGAGGGCTCTTTTGCCTCCGTATTTTTAACTTCTCTGTGTCCGAATCTTACAAAAGCAAGTAGGCGAAACTAAAATGAATAATCATATTAATCTGTTGGTTTACTTTTACCAAAGTTATATTTTCAATTTCTTTTTTTTTAATTAAACATAAAATGTCTGGTTTATTATTGGCAATATAATGTATATTCCAGTATTTTTTCAGTATGATGTTAACATTTCTACCCAGTAGCACAAAGTTTCCTTTGAATATGCTTTGTATACAGACAGGCTTCTAAGTATATCGTGAAGTCAATGCAACACATAGCAGTGAAAAAATTAAAAGAAGAAATTTTCCAACTCGTACGTTGGATTCGGTATTAAGAAACGCAAAACTTCCAGTAACGAGATCTGCTTTGTCTTACAANTAATTAAACATAAAATGTCTGGTTTATTATTGGCAATATAATGTATATTCCAGTATTTTTTCAGTATGATGTTAACGTTTCTATCCAGTAGCACAAAGTTTCCTTTGAATATGCTTTGTATACAGACAGGCTTCTAAGTATATCGTGAAGTCAATGCAACACATAGCAGTGAAAAAATTAAAAGAAGAAGTTTTCCAACTCGTACGTTGGATTCGGTATTAAGAAACGCAAAACTTCCAGTAACGAGATCTGCTTTGTCTTACAANGTTTTCCAACTCGTACGTTGGATTCGGTATTAAGAAACGCAAAACTTCCAGTAACGAGATCTGCTTTGTCTTACAATTAGGCACAACTCTCGTTTAGAGTTAAAGATATAGTGAGATTTATTACAAAAAATATTTGAAGCATTTTGATGATACGGTTGTAATCAGTAATTTATTTACAGACAATAAATTATTAGGTATAATTAATAAGTTTACTATATGATCGTTTCAGTCGAGTAACTTTTCTACGAGCTCAATGGCTTACAGTTAGGGACAGTTGTGTTTCACGAAAATATTTAAAACCCAGTTGTACTCCAAAACAGTTATGTTCATATGAACTTTCGTGGTTGGTTTATTTTTAATGCGACGTGCCTCAAGTATCTGTCTGCGAATCATGGACGTTCAGTAGCGGAGTATGATTGGCACAGTCAAATAAGAACATGTCTTCTCACGTTGACACGTGGCCAATAACCAAAGGTAGTTGTGGTTGTGGACGTAGGATATTGAAGGCTAGCATGGTAATAAATACCTTCGCGAAAAACATTTGTCACTATATTTAGTGTGTGGTAGTATTCTTTAAACTCAAATTCTGCTCTTGCATTAAATACTTGCTAATTCCGTGATACAAAACATTTACAAAGCGCAATTTTTATACAACAATTTCCATCAAAATTAAAATTCTTGTCAGAAATTTACAGACTGAAAAAATATTACTATAATAATATTCGTATATATCAGTCAGCTGTAAAAATTTTTGTGTTAAACACGTGGTTTACAATACAAAAATGAAGGCACTTTTATACAGTTAATTTTTAATGTTATACGTTTTTTGAAGAGTTTAATAAAAATTATCTATACACTAATAAATTAAATAAAACTTTATTTTGCGATAGTTTTAAAATAAAAGAGTAAAAATTATTTTAAAATGAACATAATAATAAATATCGTAGAATTAATAAAAAAATTTTGGTCGAATATGACGTTTTTGTTGAAAAAAAAAANATGAACATAATAATAAATATCGTAGAATTAATAAAAAAATTTTGGTCGAATATGACGTTTTTGTTGAAAAAAAAAATGTAGGCAGTATTTATTTGTATACGATTGATATTCTGAAGTTATTTTTATCTTTAACACTTTGTCGTGGTAGTTAATGTGGGATGACCAAATTCGTGTTTATTAACAATATTGTTTTCATAAAATTTTTAGAGAAACTTTCTACGAAATATTTTATATAAAACAGGGTAAGATATGTAAGGTCAAAACAATTCCTATATGTTTCATGAAATTATCTGAAAAATTTAATCAATATATTAATTTGTGATAAAGTTTTCTTTATGATGTGAATTTTCGGATTCATTACCAAATGTACATATAACTAAGGGATGAAGTTGGGGTCATTCATCAAATTATGGCCAAAAATTAATATTTCTTTGTTAAATTTAGTTAAACACGAAGTACTGAATTGTACTGAAACCAAATAACATTGGGAGTGATACAACAAATTTTTTCCAATTACACTTTTACCAAGTCATTTTTGCTTTATCTTTGCGAACCTATATTAACTGCATAACTGCCAGACGTGCTTTAAAATTTTGTAGAGGAATAGTAAACACAATTCGCTCGCCACTTTAATTTGTTTATCAAATTTTGTAGCGAAATGTTAAATAAGGTGGAAGATGAAACACTTCAGGACGCTGCACACACACACACACACACACACTCTCTCTCTCTCTCTCTCTCTCTCTCTCTCTCTCTCTCTCTCGACGTTCTCAGAATATTTAACTGGCATGAACTGCGACTCTTTACACCACCGTCTGCAAGTAAGTGCCAAAGTCGCGAGCGAACTCTGATGGCGGGCGCCAGGTTCAAAGAGACGGGTGAAGAAGACGAAAAAAAAAAAAAAAAAAAGGGGCGAGTGTAGAGTAAAGGAAAGAAAAGTAATTGCAGGGCTCTTTGGCGTGTACGTGACTCAGATATGGGAGCAGCGCGAAGCGAAATGAGAAAAGTTTACCCTCCGGTGACATTTAGGACTCAACCAAGACGCAACGCGAAGTAATGGTTGGGCGTGGTTGATGTTATGATGGCGTGCCAAGCTTGTGCCAGCACACAGTTGTAGTCATCCACGTTTAGTATCGCTGAGCGATGTGGCGATATATATCGACTGCGATTCGATATCGCTGAAATATCGCTGCAAAATTATGGTCTATATATATATATATTGTAATGACGCAGTATTATAAATTTTCGGGATACGTGGTTCATTTTCTTCCGCTTCGCCAGGCGTCGTAAAATTGTTATCGGGTTTGAAATAAAAGACGTGGGAGTATCTTTATCGGGCATCCGTTTGCCTTTTCGAAAGTCGTAGTTTTATTTCAGCGTCATCATTAGATTAGAAACTTTCTGACTGCGTCATCAGGTTTTGTTCCAGAAGTTCGATTATCTTTTAACTGACGACGCAGTTTGTATGGCTACACAGTTTGGAATAGCGTGGGAAAGAGGGGCCGGCCCACGCCATGCTTTTGTTGCTCTGGGAAGAGGGGGGGGGGGTTGATATGCATGCTGCGACAAATACTCGTGTGCCTGTGGCCGTTCAGAGCAGTCGACACCCAGTGCTCCGNCCGTTCAGAGCAGTCGACACCCAGTGCTCCGGCAGTCGACTCTCAGTGATCGAGCAGTTGACGACCAGCGACTCTCCGAGGCCACGTCGGGCGTGGCGCATAACCCCCACACCGGCAACTTCATTCTGCTCATTTAATTCTCAGTCGGTGTGGGAGGTCGCTGCCTCTGGATCTTCTTGCGATGTAAGTTTGCATGACGTATATTATTAGACAATAAACGACTGCGGCGCTGCTCTGTATTTGTCTGTTTATCTCTGAACCTGTTCGTACTCGGCATGCCTAAAGATCGTATCTGAACTGTTTCAATTGATTGATAAATAAAAGTATAGAGCAAATACACCAGAACTTGACATTATTTCATTGGCGCCTTTTTAAAGAGTTTCACGTCGCTACCACTGAGCAAACCGAGTTGTAACCCCCAGCAGTCAATAATGCGACGAGCATTATTAAAATGTATATAATTGCAAAGCACATTGCGATATGTAAAACGCAGTGTTGCAACGATTATTGCAAAACTGCATCATATTACAAATCTTTTGAACGTGTTGTTTGCATGCCTTGAATATTCCCATCTCCAGTGCAGAAGAAAGAGAATAAGAAGCATGTATTATTTAAAAGTTCTCGTTCGCGTCACGTATAATTTGTCACGTCTGATATTTACTAAATACAGGTACTGTTAATAGAATTTATGGATCAAATGAAAAAATTTAAAGTATGCCATTTGAATTGAGAAAATGTTCTATCTTGTATCAATGTTCTCGATATCAGTGTTGTCGATATGTCTGCTGACATTAAAAGCATTTAAAAAGTCGAATTTTCTAATAACACTACGTTAAAACAAGGTTTTGAATATATATTGGACGGAATATTTTGCATCAATATAGATATTTAAAAGAAGATTACTCTATCGCATTATTCAGTTCTCAAGACCTTGCTATTTAGAGCCGCCCAAATATCTTCACTGAACCTCTATTTCGTAATGGATTCATCAGTTTGTTGCCATAAAATTTCCTTTTTTTTTTAGACTATATTACAAAATGTTAATCACAATAAATAATAAATTATTGTTTCTCATATTTTTGGACAGCGGTGGCTGTGCGGTAAGCCTGCACGCCTTCCATCAAGGATAACCGGGTCCAATCCCCGGCCAGGTCACTCCCGGACTTCCGCAAGTGGGAATCGTGCCGAACGATGCCGCTGGTCGGCGGGTTTTCTCGGGGATCTCCCGTTTAACCCGCCCTTGCATTCCGGCGCTGCTCCATACTCACCTCGCTTCAACCTCATCGGCTCTCGAGGCCTCTGTTAAGAGCCGCCCAAATCTCTCAACCAAACTAAACCCTTTGTTACTACAACACTTCACCTCTCTTTCATTAAAGAGAAACTACTGGGCGACTATATTCTCTTATAAGCTGTTCGCGGTAAAGTGAGCACCTTTGAGGCTCTAGTTACTGTTTGCTTTCAGCCATTTGTTATCCTTTAACCACCCTTTTAAATAAATATTTTCATGTAAGTAATAAACACAGTGCGTATATTCCACCGCACTTGGAATTAAAATCTAAGGCTAAAATTAAATGTATTTATTCTTCATTATTCCAAATGAAAGCGCTTTCAAAAGTGCAGGTATCTCTTACTAACTTTATCTGTAACACAGTCGAGCTTAAAATAAGCTAAGACAATTTCACGTTAACAACCTACCACATTTTAACATTTTCAGAGGCGTTGATCGTTACCACAGACTAATTTGCAGCTGGAGGCAAACAAATGTGTAGCAAAGGAGTCAAATTACGTGTAAGAGCAATACTTTTTTTTGTGAGGATTTGTGATGAATGGTAATTAGCCACTCAAAGTATAAATCCATGTATTTAATTGCTGACTTTTAAGCCTCTGTGAATACCGTAGATTTTATCTTCTAATTGAGACTCAGCGCTGAATGTCAGTCACTTCACTAAGAGCTGAGGAATTTGATATGTATATTTATAAACCAATGGTAAACATGCGAAACTATGACCACAAAGTAGTCATAAATTTTTTTTTTNATTTGATATGTATATTTATAAACCAATGGTAAACATGCGAAACTATGACCACAAAGTAGTCATAAATTTTTTTTTTGCTCAGCGTTTTCACAAAATTTTCGCTACATGCTATTCACGATAAAGTGAACACTTTTGAAAGCCNATTTTTTTTTTGCTCAGCGTTTTCACAAAATTTTCGCTACATGCTATTCACGATAAAGTGAACACTTTTGAAAGCCCTCTCATTTGGAATAAATGTCAATAAATGTATTATAATTTAGCTTTACACGTTAACTTCAGAGTGGAAAGGAATAAACGCACTGTGTTTATAACTAACACTGCAGTATTTATCTAAAAAGGTGTTTAAATGATAAAAAATGCCTGAAAGGAAAAAGTAACTAGTGTCACAAAAATGCTCTCTTTACCGTGAACAACCTAATTTTTTATTTTTTTTTTNCCTGAAAGGAAAAAGTAACTAGTGTCACAAAAATGCTCTCTTTACCGTGAACAACCTAATTTTTTATTTTTTTTTTGTTTCCAGGGTTACGGATTTAGAGATTACACTGTAGAAACAATCTGGCGTACCGTTTAAATTAAGNATTTTTTTTTTGTTTCCAGGGTTACGGATTTAGAGATTACACTGTAGAAACAATCTGGCGTACCGTTTAAATTAAGACTTGTTATTTGTACACTTATGAAGTGTAAAACATTTTAACTTTATGTTTCGTCTCTTCGAAAAATGAAATATTTCAATATCAGATTTGGTTCGTGCTTTCAAGTTCATCCTAGTACTGACATTTCTTTTCGATCCTGTATACCCGTACCTAACTTTTTATTTTATTGTCCTGAGTATACTTGTTTATTTACGTCGTGTTGCATAAAAGGTACAATTATGATCTATGCTGAGGTCTCACAACTGCCAGCATCAGTACTATCATACCTTTTCTTTTGGAAATACTGTTGACACTGACACGTTGAAAATTCATATTTGACTGCTGCTTGTGTAATATAAATGCAGTAGCTCATCTTACTCACGCAATTGCCTAAGTTAATGCTTGGGGGTTTAAAGTACTTTTCAGCCCAAAAATTCCCTAGTTTGAAACAAATTAAGTTGAAAATGAACGTTAACTCTTTGGGTTAATTTCAATACTGTGTATACATATGTGTGTGTGAGTGTAGTGCAAGGACAATAGTGCTTGGCATAACAAAACACAACTCTAGGTGTTCTTATGACCAAGGTTGTGTTAGTAGCAGCGCTATGAGAAGGTACTGTAGTTCAAGTAGTGTGGAAGAACCCTACAGTAATATGACTCCAACACTGCAAAGCGCATCCAACTGCACCGCGCGCATTAGAGTATACCCGAGCGAAGTCACGTGTTCAGAGCATAGAGAAACACCGTGCATAACTCCGCTTGCAACATACCCACGGCACATAACAGCTTTACGACGGGGGGGGAGGGGGATGTTCCTATGTTGTGTGCTCACCCACTCTGTGATCGGCTGCACGAAGCTCAGTAATTTAAGCCCTGTGTCTGATTGGCTACTGCGTGCTGCGAAATAGTCCTTACTGGTCTGACTTCCGGCTGGCAAGTAAGCTACAATGTGCTGTGTGGCGAACGACGGTCCGGCATTTTGCTGGCCAGTGACGAGATCATACTGGCATGTGCGGCTCGAGTTCGGGGTGTAGGGGTCTTTCTAAATTGGCGGAAGTGTGTATTGGTGAAAAAGTGGCCGTGTTTTTTATGTGTTTGTATGTGTGTTTGTTTTAAATACCCATGGCTATATGAAAGGTAATAACATAGTTAGAGTATACGTTTTATATGTATATGAATGGTTAGGTGTGTTTTTAGCTGTGTTTATATATGTTTGTGGTTGTATGGATTGTTATACGGAAGTTAATAATATAATTTTAGTATAAGTTTTATATGTACATACAGGATGTTTCGTATCATATGGTACATGGCTGTTTCCTTACGGGAAAAAATCACAAAAATGTCGATTGACTTATGTTCGGAAACAACGTCTAAGGATAGAAAAAAAACCCTTAAATTAAAGCTTTAATATTAGTTTTTTTTCTTTAATAAAATGGAAACAAATTAATATCTTGTTACTTTATTTAGATATTGTAACTCAATAATAATTTGCAACCTGTTTATTAAATTAAAACGATTCATTAAGGAATCATCTCCTGAAGTTTGTAACATAAGTTACGAAACATCTGTATATACATATAGTATAAACGATCTAGTCAGAGCAAAATGGTGATACCGCTATTTAATTGAAAAGGCTGCGATCAAGTTTTTATTTTACCTGAAAAATTTATATTTAAAACAAAACTCTAAATGCTGCTATGTATTCAAAACAACAGACTCTAATTAACAACATAAACAAATTGTACGGCTCAATATAGCCAAACGATGCCCAATACGGAAGGCACTCAATTGACACTGTATATATATCGTCAAATTTACAAAGCATCAAAAACAAAACTTCCAATTGACACACTACTTTTTTTTTNTTGACACTGTATATATATCGTCAAATTTACAAAGCATCAAAAACAAAACTTCCAATTGACACACTACTTTTTTTTTGTTCGAATTCGTCACCTCGCTTTTTATGACACAGAACACCAACCACTCTTCGATGCGTAACGCGGGGGTTTTTTACCCAGGTAGAGTAACCAAATTCGGGAGCTGTAATTATAAACACGCGTTTCAAAGGACGAAATTGATTGTGAAAATCGAGTGGTTCTGTTTCAGGAATTCGGGTCCGTACGCCCACGCAAGTTTTAGTAGAGTAAGAGGCCATGATATATTAAAAAAATTCTCGTTTCCCATACATGCAACTGTCATAGTGAGGATTGCTCAATACTACAACACGACCGTCCCAGACCACTTTCCACCCCTTAGGCGTGGTACATTCATTAGTTAATTTTGTTTAATTTCGTTATTAAAAACGTACAAGATAACTGGTACTAAACAATTGGAATTTGTTGCCCGTATAGCATATATGCTACGGTCTGCATTCCAATCACTGTTATTTCCGACTTTTCTGAATCGCTGCTCAAGTTCTACTTCAACGATATTCTTCCGGATCATACAGACAAACACTAAACAAGTCTACAAAAATATACAAATAGGACATTGCACCCCACCGGTAATCGAATGCGGTTAACCTAGTAGTACAGTGAAACTAGCCCAAAAATCGGCCAAACCTAAACATAAAAAAAAAAGTTCTCTCCAGCGCCAAATGGTTCTATACCCTCCCCGTTGTCAGTAGTAAAAAGTTACACAACTTNAAAAAAAAAAAGTTCTCTCCAGCGCCAAATGGTTCTATACCCTCCCCGTTGTCAGTAGTAAAAAGTTACACAACTTCTAGCGTCGGGTTTTGGGCGTAGGGGGTTGTAAATGGGGTGAAATAGCCATTTTCCACAGTTTTTAGCAAATATCTCGGAAACACTGAGGTTTAGAGCAAACGTTATCCCATACAAAAATGATCTACATTATATTTTGAACAATAATGGTCATACACATGATTTAGCTACGGTTACGGAGACATGGAGTGAGTAAAAATTGCATAATTTCTCAGATCATGTAAAAAAAAAAGCTGTGACGCTGTGTGAAATCGTATTTATGCGTTTCATGAAGTAAGGTTGCATTTGAGTAGTATTGTAGTCGTCCAGGAGGATTGTCTTGAAGGGCTCCTTTCTATTCAAGAGGGTTCGGTAGGTACAAGGTAACAGGGTGGAAGACGGGGGGTGGGGAGGGCCGGTCGACCACCGGCCTGGAGCCTGGAGCCCCTGTTAGTTCGGTAGCGCCTGCCTTACGCGCTCGTGTAAAGTGTAGTTTTTCTTCTTTACTCCTTGTGAAGTTCAACTGTTATCGTCGTTTGAGTGTACAAAACTACAGTAAATGTGATATTTATAATTGGACGTGTGTCGGGATGGCGGAGTGTGTCTTAAAACCTTCTTGTGAAAAAGGTGGTGAGCTTGTTCCCCTGACCAGAAAGGGCGTTGAAAGCGTAATACAGTATAGCGAAATTCGTCAGGGTGGAGTGAAGGAAAAGTTTATTAATGATGCGTCAATTTTAGTGCACAAAAAATTTTGGGCAAGATACATATTTGGTCCACAGCCACCAAAACAGGAAGAGGAAGTTCCTGCAAAGGTACCGCGCTTATCTTTTGATTTCAAAACCTCTTGTTTTCTGTGTGGTCGTAAGTGTGTGAGTATATCTAAATGCAGGAACCCAGCCCAAAAAAAATGGAGTTTAGTAGAGATAATGGATTTTATTAACAACATTCGAGATTCAGCAGATAACAGACAAGACAGCTGGGAGGAAGAGGTGCTTGTGAGGGTCTCACAAGTCATAGACCTCGTCAGTTCAGATGGTAGGTACCACTGGTACTGCTACCAGCTGTTTCAGAAACCAGGTTCATCGAAACCTGAAAAAGGAACTGACACCAAAGGAGGGTCAATCTCTGACGGTGGCAGAGAGCATGGGTTTGAACAGTTGTGCCAGTACTTGGAGGAAAATGATGAATGTCAGTACACTTTCGAAGAATTGAAAAAAATATTTAATGAACTGAATCATGGACTTGAGCCATATACTGACATTCACTTGAAAATAAAACTGATCCAGTGTTATGGTAGTGGTTTATTATTTTCAGAATTATCCAAAAAAAGAAATTTTGTTTGCTTTACTGGAACATCTTCTAACGTTTCATCAGATGCTTCGTAGAAAAATCGGAATGACAATGTAGCACAGAAAGAGTTGATATTGACAAAAATGGCAGGCACTATCATTCATCGTGAGGTGAAATCTCGAAATTACGACTGTTCGCAGTTTCCGACTGTTGATGAAATTACTAGAGGAGGAGCTGAACTGGTACCCGAATTACTCAAGGTGCTGATATCTGAAATTATCAAGCCTACCTCTAAAAGACAATCAATCGAGAAAATAGAACAGAAGACGAAGGCCAATGACAGGAAAATTACTACCATCTGTCACAGCATAATAACTGCTGTCCGTCCAAGGTCATTTGTGTCCTCTGTCCAACTTGGGACAGCTGTATCTTTACACAGGAAGTTTTGATCGAGGCTCTTGATTGATGTGCTGTACAATGTGGGTGTTTGTGCACCTTATAACGAAGACTTGAAGTATGAAATATCATTAATCTCTCAAGAGAGCACAATAATTGATGATGGATATGTGCAGCTCGTGTTTGATAATGCGGATCACAATGTGCATACTCTGGATGGTTATCACACTTTTCATGTTTTGGGAGGCATTGTTTGTGTGACACCTAAATCAGCTCTTCAGGTCGAGGAAAATGTTCCTCGGGTGAACGTTCTGCTCGTGCTGTTCAAAATCGTGGCATATTTGATTTACAAACATACAGAGCCCCACCTACATCTAGTTATTCTAAAATAGTTGCTTCAGACATGGCTTGTATGCAAATAAACCCAGTTGCAGCTGAACATGACCGCACACTAAATTTGTTTTGGTTGGGTGGTACATGGTAAGGAAACGAATGTAAGCCTGGTTTGAGTGGATGTATGGAAATGTTGTATGCTATGAAACCGTACCAAACGTCTGCTGTGGTGCCTCTTCCGTTCATAAATTTGGCTCCATCAAACTCAGCAACAAAATACACTGCTCTCCTTCAAGCTGCCGAAAGGGGTGCTGCAAATGGACAAAGCATTACCATGGTCACATTCGATCAGCCTTCGTATGCTAAAGTTCGTTAAATGGTAGCTGCAGCATCTGATAACAGCCCATTGAAATGTCTCTTTATTAGACTTGGAGGTTTCCATCTCTTACTGTCGTTTTTGTTGGCAATTGGTTTCATTATGGCAGGAAGTTGCTTGGATGAATTGTACAGTACAGTCTATGCCAAAAGCAGTGCTCCACAAATGATGAAAGGAAAAGCCTACTCCAGAGTTGTTCGTACTCTCTACCTAGTGGAAGAAGCTCTCATTGCCGTCTTCTTGAAGACAAATGACGCTTTCGTAAATGTAGACAAAGACGAGCTGATAAGTATATATTCAGGTTTTGAAAGTGGTTCTGTACAGGCTGAAGACATAACACAGTCCACAGCAGTGAAGAAGTTTGTGGAGAGTTTGGAAAACCNAGTGGTTCTGTACAGGCTGAAGACATAACACAGTCCACAGCAGTGAAGAAGTTTGTGGAGAGTTTGGAAAACCAACTGCAACTCTCGAAAGAATCAGGACGAACAAAAAAAACTGTGTATTCAGCTCATAGAAATGGTTGAAATAATTCGCATGTTTGTAAGAGCAGAGAGGACTGGGGACTTCCATGTCTACCTCCAAGACTGTTTGAAACTTCTTACTTCATTGAACGTTGGAGAATACGATTCATTCATCACTCGTGGATATTTCACCGTCCAGGGCACTGAGAAGTTTTGGTCCGGGGTGTGGGGGTGACATGATGATCGAGCAGGTTCTCATGAGATCTTTGGGTAGCAGTGGAGGATTGACTGGAGGGACAGGGATCACAGCGACAACTATTGCAACATGGATTAACTCCGCGCCAACCCGTTCCCGAGTAGTTGAAGCGATGGAAGAATTTGCGGGAGTTCGCAGCGCCTCTTCAGAGCAACATGTAGAGCTGCGAGAGGCAAATCAGAAGCGGAATTCCAAAGACTTGCGAACTTTCATTTCATAGCTTGAGGAACACAACCCCTTTTCAAAAACCCCTGAACTGTCTTCCTTGTCAACAGGGGTTGTGGCAGATGAAAAGGTGAATTGTGATGAAGCATTTGAAATTGAAATAGGAGCATTGACAGCTGACGAAAAGAAAGCATTCAGTGACACACGCTTAAAGAGAAAGTTAGCAGTGAAGTCTCTAGCCACCATCACTAAATCAATGACAATTAGTAAAGATACTGTATGTGTAAACCCTAACACCCTTTTACACCAAATGGTGTGTACAGTAAGAAGTGATGAGCAGCTGGCAAACATCTTCAAATTTGAATTATGTGCTTATCGTCCATCTCTTTTTGATGAATCTGGTTTGATGAGGAAGGGAAGCAAATAATCAATGGTGTCAGTTTTGGTGCTTGAAGCAAATGAACCATCCGACACATCAGATCCAGGGCATGTTTCATACATCATTGATGGAGGGCACCTCCTCTACCGTGTATTCTGGCAATGCCCAGCTACCTTCAAACAGATTTGTCAGCAATTCACCAGCTACATCATTACTCACTATGGACAAGCTACTATTGTTTTTGATTGTTATGAGGAAGAACAGAGCACAAAAAATGAAGAGCACCTGCGCAGATCACGAACTACTACTCACGTTGAAGTGAAGGTAGAAGATGCGATTAATGTCACTCTTGGGCAAGCTGAATTTCGAGCTAATAGTTAGAACAAAATGGAACTCATTTCTCTCCTCACAGTGCACTTGCAAAGAGCTGGTTGCAAAGTACATCAAGCACGGGGTGATGCTGACACAATGATAGTTCGCACAGCAATTGATGAAGATGAGAAAGGACTTGGAGTCACTACAGTGTTTGGAAACGACGCTGACTTACTAGTCTTGTTGATTGCTCATGCGCCAGCCAACAACCAATTGAAAATGGTTATACCAAAGAAAGGTAATCAACAGGAAAAAGAGCACTCCATTTCTTACATTCAGCGAGGCATCGGGGAAACGAAAGATGTCCTCTTGGCTGTATAGGATTTCACAGGATGTGACACCATTTCAGCAATTTACAACAAGGGAAAAATAGCACCTTTCAAAAAAGTTCAAGCCAACAAGGCACTTCACAAAAAGCTTCTTACATTTAATGACCCAAATGCAGACCCAAATGCTGTGGCTGAGGCGGGAAAACATTTTCTCCTTTCCATGTTTGGATCTCAAAAACAGACGATTTGGATTCTGTACGCCACCGATGTTATTTGCAAACGATCGCAAAACAGCCTCTGCACTCCATGTTCAAGNATTCTGTACGCCACCGATGTTATTTGCAAACGATCGCAAAACAGCCTCTGCACTCCATGTTCAAGTTGGCTGCACTCCCCCTTACTTCAGCAGCTGCCAAACAACACTCTTTAAGAGCTTATCACCAAGTGCAGCAATGGCTCAATGAGCATAAAGATCCATTGAAGTGGGGTTGGAAAAAGCTAGATGTTCATCTTCATCCTATTACAACTACAAATCCTGCTGCTCCCGAAGACTTGCTCTCCCTCATCGCTTGCACCTGCAAAGACGAATGCGTTCAAAACTGCGAGTGTCGAAGGAGTGGACTGAACTGCTCAAACATGTGCAGCAATTGCTCAGGACTTGGATCCGTCAACAAAGACACGCTAATCATTGACGGTGATATGGATGATGATCTTCAACTGGACTAAGAGGAAGATGATTCCTTTCCTACCACCACACTAGATGAACCTTTGGCGGTTGACTGAGAATAAAATATTGACCTGCCTGCAACATTACTTTCAGAGATGTGTAAGTAACTTCTTTTTTAAATAAAGCATTCTTATTTTTTATATTTGGTTTTTTTACATGATATTCCTATTCATGAAATTCTCTTTTCAACGAGATACGACGAAGTATAGGGTTGATCGTACATAAAACAGCAAATGGAATACCGGTTTGGTAAATTTGGGAAAAATAATATAATAGGTACATATTGTCAAATACGGGTACCATGATATATTGGACATATTTATGGTCAAACACCTATGACGGAAAAATGGCAGAACAGTATATTGTGGCAATGGACAAATGGGGCATACATATATACATATTAAAAGTCAAAATATATATTTTAATTATATATAATGTTAATTGTTTTATGTTTTTGTTTATTTTTATCGAGAAATTTCAAGCAAATTAAAAAATGGGCATTTTACCCCCCTATATCTCCTAAACCGTTCACTTAGGCGTAATCATGTATATGAACAGTTTTGTTGAAAATTTAATGTTAATAATTTTTGTATAGAATAACGTTTGCTCTAAACCTCATAGTTTCTGAGATATTTGCAATAAAAACTGTGAAAAATGGCTATTTCACCTCCTTCACACCCCCCACCACACAAAACCCGACACTAGAAGTTGTGTAACATTTTACTACTGACAACGGGGAGGGTATAGAACAATTTATCGCTGGAGAGAACTTTTTTTTTTTGGATGTGTAGGTTTTCATCTAATTTTACTGTACTATAGGTGAGTGGTGAGTATTCTGACCACTGCACCACCACGACCACATATGCGAATTATATACCACGTTTGTTATGAATATTTTTTCATGCACCTTACATAACAACGAATTTAACAATATATTGTTTTTAAATAAAAGCGATTTCATTCAGCTTAAAAAATTTACATAATTTATTTGAGATACTTTATTGGTCTGTTTCTATAAACTATTTCATACGCAAAATATATTTTACGAAATATATTTCACAGCAAGCTTCAATCAAATTAGGTTATATTTACAACAACCTCTTCATTTGGTACACATTGTAGCTATGCCATAATAACTGTTTAAAGAAAAATTTAGAAAAATGTTTTACAACTATTATATATATTCAGCAAACATATTGTTACAAAACGCCTGAGAGGCATATCCGAGTTCGTGAGGGATGGAGGTCTTAATAAAATATAAGAACTAAATTTGTTTTATAATTTATTCTCACAGCTATTATTTACAGCTTGCTACATTATTATTATTCATTACTAATATTTTTATTTCTTAGTGGGTGCATTATTTAAAGTACATTTAATTTTTAAGTATCGCTCTTCTTATCGCCTCTGTTTGGTTATATGAAATTAACTCGTATTCGTCATTAACAATTTCAGTCTGTCTGTTTCCATCATTTGTAATGTCTTTCAGTCACACATTCACTCCAAATAGTCCAGCCTGCCAGTCGCACTATTACCTGCGCCGATTCTCACAGTTTGCAGATTTTCCTCCCGCTGGTCACTTCTCTCGCCGCTCGTTTCTCTCGCTCATCGTCTATCGTCAAAACTCACCAACCCCAAGCTTGGAGGCCCGTTGCACTTTTATACTAGCTGGCCTTGACCTGGAAAGTTCGACGCACTCCGAGTCATACTGAGAGAAACTGGGGCTGTAAACCAGTAGAAAATTCTCCAGATAAATGCAGAAATTAAATATCCTGAATGTCAGGAGCGCATGCCGCAAAGGTAAATTCGTGGCGGTATGGTTTTCGTGATAAGATATGCGCTTCTGGGATTATCGCTCGCCTGTCATTCGAACATCCCTTGTGACTCACCGCCGCTATCATATATAGTCTATTCGCGGTTTCTCCATACTTTTTGATTCGAACCTTCGAAAAATTACCCCGTGTACCAAGTGTTTAATTATTTCCCAAATACGCTATGTATCCTAAACGTTTTATACCTCTGTTATCCTGAAAGTATATAAATTTTTCGTTGAATTGAAGTTTTGCCTATATTTAATTTATAAATTTTAATATTTCGTTCATAATAGATATGAATAAAATCAGTGAGAAAACATGTGTGTTCATAGTGCCTATTAAGAAATAGTTCTAATGCAAAATATTACTACAACTGAGTGCGAACGAATTCGGTGCGTCGTGCTTTGATGTAATTTTCTAGACTAACTTAAGATTAGTTTGCACGAGACGGATAAATATCCTTGAAGTAGAACTTCAGCAGGGCTTCAGAAAAGTGTGAAGTATCCGTGAATGAATTTTGACTCCTCTGTCCTTCACTTCCATTTGCTCGCGCGGGAGAAAGCTGCGAGCACGTAACAATATCGTTACGTAATTTTTTTTTCTGAACATCGTTCTCTCCTTATTTGCAATAAGTAATAGCGTAAATTAAACGGAAATTAAAGAAAACGGCATACAGCTAGTTTAGAGAATACATAAAGCAGTGTATCTTAACATCATTCTTAAATAGTTTACAAATGCATAATATTGAAATCAATGAAATGTTTCTATTCAATACTGCTCATTTTAGTTTCCCGCGATTCTCTATCTCATAACAACGTCAAGCAGCGATTGTATTGCTTACCTCCAGTGTATTCACGAAGGGGTTGTATGGCCTCGTTGTCCCAATGGTAGCGCCCACTCGCTTTGCAGTTTTTTCGCAAAGATTTCTGGGTTTTTTTTTTAAATTTCATCGCATTCGAAGAATTTAATTAACTACGGAGCTAAGCGGAGTTTAATGCATAGTATCGTACTGGCGCGTCAGGGTGGAAAACTTGTTTGCAAAACTGTCAGCGTTGAATTAATTTCATGGCCAGGGAACATCATTGTGACAGTCTCTTCTTCCCCGGGTCGGCGATCACTCTTCATTAGCGTTTATTACCGAGTTGTCAGCCGGGGTTAGCGTCGCTTCGGGCCTGAAAACTCGACGCTCACGCAGTTCGACGCACGCGTCCCCGGGCGACGGCGATGCACCGTGACACTTGCCTGATTACCGACGCCGCACCGGTTTTAATCCCAACGTTTTTGATTAAAATGGGGGCATTTTGAATTATTAAACTAACAGCTGCCAGCTGAGTCCCTTGCTAACGGCGTTAAAAATTAGGTTCTAGACTCTTGCAGACGTAGGAACGATGGAAAAAAAAACGGATGTATAAGTTCCCATGTTTTGTATGCGTATACAGAAACATTTCTTTTAAATGTAACATAGTTGCATTCAAATTTCGAACTTAATATCGTTGGCGCATTTAAAAAACCTCCTTTTCAAACCTGAACAGTGCGAAGATATAGTGGGCCGCTCCTCCGTAGTTATTGCGACTGAACGCCAGTCTAGACGGGCTCACTTTATTTTTTGTGTATCAGTTTTGGCTCCAAAACAAATTTTTTATAGGCTGGAATAGATTTTAACGTATAAACACAATTCTGTTTTCATTCCGAGCATACTTTAAAGATCACACGTGCAATGCAGAAAAAAAACTGCCATAGTAGAAATATCCTTTGTACTTTGTCTTAACATTGCCGCCAACTGAACACACATAAATTTTCCCGGACCTAATTTGGAGATAAGCAATTCTTTTTTCCTGTTTAGATGTAATCTTATTAACAGTGTACATATTTAAAATTAGAGAGTTTTGAAGATATGTAATATTCTTCAATATTTAAAATTGTCTGACGTGGTTATATCGTTGAAGTTAGTAATATTTCTGAGTTGTTACTTCGTAGTAATTGGATATGACATGACATAACTGAAAAGCACATGTTTGTACATGAACAGTAAACAACGCCTCTACTTGTTACAAATAATTGTATGGGAAACTAGAAAACAAGTATCTTTTTCTAACTCTTACATATGAAATGTTGTATATTTTTTAACACACTATTTTAGAAAAGATGCAAAAAATTTATGAAGCTCGATGTTTATATTAAACTTGTTGTATGCAACAGTAGGTATTAAAATTCAATATAAGTTATACATTTAACACTAAGATTTTTGCTCTAACTTATTTGTGGTGTCACATAAATATCTTTGGCACCTAGTTTAAAGAAAATTACCTGGACAAAAAAATNAACTCTTACATATGAAATGTTGTATATTTTTTAACACACTATTTTAGAAAAGATGCAAAAAATTTATGAAGCTCGATTTTTATATTAAACTTGTTGTATGCAACAGTAGGTATTAAAATTCAATATAAGTTATACATTTAACACTAAGATTTTTGCTCTAACTTATTTGTGGTGTCACATAAATATCTTTGGCACCTAGTTTAAAGAAAATTACCTGGACAAAAAAATATATATACAGGATTATTCTAAAATCATGGGACAAACACTGAGGGGTAGTAGTGATCACTAAAACAAACAATTATTGTATAGGAATATATGGGCCGGAGTGACGCGTTGAATTATTGAGGCCGTGATGGGCCAGTCCGATGGCCACAACGATTGCCAGATTTATCACGTCTCGATTTTTTCCTATGGGGGCATTTGAAAGCCCTCATTTACGAGACTCCAGTTGATTCCATTGAAGACCNCTGGAAATGCATCCACCAACAGTCACGCATGCTTGGCGACCTCTACATATGGCGTGATTGGCTGACAATGGTGGCGTGCGTGAAATACCCGGCGTATTTGAATCTGTTCGCCAATCATTCCACCGACGCTACCAAGCTTGCATTACTGTCGGTGGTAGCAATTTTGAGCGATTATTATAAAAATTGCTGTAAAAAGGCATTTAGTGGCGACGTTGTAAATAAACAATGTGTTGCATTTCATGTGCTATTTTTGTGTTTGTGCCTCAACGCGTCACTTCCGCCCATATATTCCTATACAATAATGGTTGGTTTTAGTGAGTTCTACCACCCCTCATTGCTTGTCCCATGATTTTAGAATCACTCTATATATATGTATATATATATATATATATATATATAACATTACGTTTTACTTATTGAATTACAAATTAATTTTGAATTAGTATATACCAAGCTAAACTCGTGCAGAGACGTCAGAGTGTAAAAGAGTATGAGGGCTGAGAAGTAGTATAAAAATGAGATATCTGGCACAACGGCGTCGTGTATCGGTGTCAGTGACGGAGCGACAAAGTCAATAGCATGTGTGGCGGGGCATTTCATGTTCTATCATTCCGGTCGGCTATCTTGAATGGCCTGGATCTTAAGATAACGCCCCACGCAAGGTCGCCATCTTGAATGATGTCATGGCGACCATATTTGATGACCTTTGTCTGTTAGATAACCTCACATCTGCCATTTTGTTTTCGACTGCCTTCTTGTATAAGTGCGCCATTTGTTTCTCGTTTGTCACTGATTATCGGTTACCATGCTGAGATTTTTATTTTGTAATTTGTCCCTCTTGTCGTCGTCTAGATGGCGCATCTGTCGCATGCAGTCGACCACCATTTTTGTTAACAAAACGAATTTTAAAGTAAAATAAAGAAGTAATAAAATAATTTTTAGGTTTTTTGTCATTATTAAATTAAGTAATGTGAATGAATGTTTTACCAAATCCAGTATTGCGACATAGTATAAAATAACACGTCGTTATATTTCTGTATATTTCCACTGCAGCCCGAATAACAATANGTAATAAAATAATTTTTAGGTTTTTTGTCATTATTAAATTAAGTAATGTGAATGAATGTTTTACCAAATCCAGTATTACGACATAGTATAAAATAACACGTCGTTATATTTCTGTATATTTCCACTGCAGCCCGAATAACAATCTTTATGGGTTACGAGGCTTGTAACTAAATGCAGAAAGGAATGTTTTGCAGAATTTTATTTGTTTCGCAAATATTGTAGTTAAATTATTTGTTGTTACACAAATCGAAAAAAAAAAAAAAAAAATACTTGGCGGCGAAAATTTTAGTTTCCCAAAATAATACGTTTGAGCTACTCAATTTGAGTATAATGAACCTTAAGCCTGTCTGCCAAGATGGAAGATTCCTTGGACGATCCCATGCAAGTCTGTAGGGTCAATTGTATGGATGGTTCTATGGAAGAGTTTTGGCCCTACCTGCTGGCCGCTTTCATAGACCGTTCGCAATCGGTGGTGTGTAGTTTCCGATGGAAGGTTTCCTGCAAGGTTAAAAGTTAAGTCAATCAGAGATAGAGTGTTGTGTAATTTTATTTATTTTGTTTTGAGGTAGAATGATTAAAACCATTGAACACGAATAAATAGTAAGTAAAGGTAGCGCGAAATGTTTAATGATTTTAAAATAGCATCGTGAGAAAATTATAGGAAGAATTCGTGTTTACTCAACACAAAAGTTCCAGTTATAACAACAAAACGATTAGGCTCTGTGCATGAACACATAATGCTGAAGACGTGAGAGATGATTGTTCCTGAATCACTGTTGCAAATGAAAAATCATAAAACAAATTTCCTCGATTTTACTTGTGTGGCAAGAAGTATCGTTGAATAGGTTATTTCTGAGAACCTGCCATAAACACTTGCACACAGGCTCGGGTAGAAGGTCTCGTAGAAGATTCCTCCTGAGCTTGTACGGAAACCTTTGACGTGGTGAACAGGCTTAAGTGTGATGTCTTTAGCGAAGTGGAGTGGAGAGATTTGGGCGGCCCTCAACATCGAGGTCTTGAGAGCCGATGACTGTCTCGAGCGAGATGGCACGGAGCAGCACCGAAATGCAAGGTTGAGGGGAAACAGGAGATCTCGGAGAAACCCCTTTGAACAACGGCATTGTGCTGCACGATTCCCGGTTACGAAAACCAGGGAAGTGACCCCGCTGGGAATCGAACCCGGTTCACCCAAGGTGGGAGGCGAGTAGTCTAGCCACTACACCACCGCGGCTAGGTGGTGTGCGTATAAATTCTCGGTCGGGAGATGAGTCGTTGGGAGTTCTGGCTACAATAAGCGAGAGCTCGTAGGAACGGCGTCATGGGTAGATCAAAGCGGAAGCCCCTTCTGAGCTCACGTGCAGGTTTGACTCGAGTGGAAATGCGCTTAGGTTGCGGTCTCGTCTCGTCAGCGCGCAGTTGGCGAAGGTGGCGCCTAGCACAAGGATCCCCACGCCGAGTGCTCGTGACAGTTACATCTTACTCATTAGCGTCGCCGGCTTATGGTGCTGATCTGTGCTCTATGCGTCTTACACCACAAAGAACATTATCTACACATTTTCTCAGTAAAATCCCATATCTCCCGGGAAATATGACAATGTGAATATATTTTTAACCAGTTTTATCCAGTAAAATTCACAAGAAACCAANCCATATCTCCCGGGAAATATGACAATGTGAATATATTTTTAACCAGTTTTATCCAGTAAAATTCACAAGAAACCAATCTTGTATTAAAAAACGCAAACATATACACGATGTTTTATTTTGTATAACATAGGACTTTGTAATGACTATAATCGCACAAATTTCAAAATTATTTTACTTTTATTGTATATTTTCGACTTAACATTTTCATAAAATAATATTGTTACTTTAACGTTGTTTCGTATTCACTTAGTATTCATTAACTAAGTGAACGATGAAAGGAAAACGCTAAATTCCGTATTTTATATTTATTTGGTATTCTTATTAACGGACTACCGCAGAAATAAAAAAAACATGCGTGCGTGTACTTATGTACCCGCGTTATAAGTGGTACTTCTTTGGCGTGACTATCATAAAATTTTATTACGTATGCTAATAATTTATGTAAGTAGGAAAACGTTAAAATGACCAAAGAAAGACATTAAATACAATTATAATGGTGTTATTAAAGAATATAATTAAATGCAAGAATTAACCTCAAATACTTGAAAACCCTTTCACAATTTTTATTATACGAATTTAGTCACTAACAAATTTTTCACGGCACAATGTGAGTGAAATTAATTAATAAGATATATGTATATATTCACAATGATTTACTGATATAAATGAAATGTTTTTCAATTTGCCTATTACATGAACTGATTTTCTGTCAGTTTTAAATATAATCACTTGCTATGTTGTGTACCTTGCGTTTGTATACAGCTAGACGATACGCGCATGCGCGTCGGGTCCCAACCCTACCAGGTCCACTGTCGAATTTCGTTACACTCCGCGTGCGAAACTTCCGTTGCGCACTAAACTTTTACTCTCAACGTGCCAAAAGAAGCATAACTTCAAAAATGACTGTAATGAATAATAATTTACACAATTCCATGACCATGCTTCAGAAACACGCGTTAGTTTGGCATTGTTAGGAAGTAATGTTACTCGGATGATATTACGTGAAAAACAATATATATGTGTAGGAGATTTTAAATCTTTACTCGGATTCGGTGCAATCACTAGAGGTACAATTTATGCTTACTACACTACATATTTAACGATGATAAACTGCTATTTCCCAACAATTGATCAATTGAAATTCTTGTCCATTAATGACCATATAACATGATCTCAGATATTGTTTTTAATTAAAGTATACTGGGATGTGGTTATTTATTAACAACGAAATTTCGGTGCAAGAGCTTTGACATCCGGCCTCCTTGGTCCGAGCAGAAGGGACGGCCTATCGCGTCGAAATCGACTGAATTCTCGGCAACAGATGTTCCAAGCATCTGTCAAACCAAGAAATTGGAATTTTCAGTGGCCTGCAGTTCCCCTCTTTATCAGGCCTCCCGCTTATTCATCATCTCGGGGTCGGTTATAGCGGAATAAATTTTTTTGACAGTCGTCCGAGAAATATTCCTAAAGTAAGGGAAAATGTAGAACATGTGGAAGCAGCCATAGTCGTGCAGTTGGCACAAAAGTAACAGGAAATTCAGTTACGTATGGGTATTAACCGCTATGATTTTCATATCGTAAGTTTTGAGGAACATGGATTTTCGTAAACTGTTGTGCACACCGACCTCTTGCATCACCAATAGTGGCCAATGAACGGATGTAAGGTATGCCTGAAGTTTGCTCTCTTTTGTTTTTTAATTATTTCCTAAATTATACATCAGTCAATGAGCGTAGTTATGCAATATTCCCGGTAGAACGGGCAAATTCCTCACCAAACCACCCTTCCTGGTGACAACCCTTAAATAGGGTACTCCAGGGGCATTTTTTTCTATTCCACTTTAGTTTATTCATGAAAAAAGGTAAAGTCGGCCCAATATCTTGCTGAGGTTCCACCGGAGAACATTGAAAATTTAAACACCATCACTCTGGCCGAAATGACTCGGAATTCTACTAAATTCATTATTAATTATTTTCGCATCCGAGCCAATTATTCTTTCACTGATATTTTAACTGTTTCACACCCATTGTAGCAAACTGTATACGTTTTGCACATGAAGGAAATATTGTACCAGCACTGTACTCTACGAAGCTCAGTGGCCAATTATTTTTCCTGGAAGTAATTGATTCTTAAGCCGTGGATCTGCTCTATGTTTCGATTAGCTCGTGTCAGTAATCACTGAGCAGAACACCTACATCTTATTGGTTGCGATAAAGAAACAAGTTCATAGCCAACGTTAGTACAGAACGCATCAAAAAACGTCTTGTGCAACACTAGAAAGCATAAATTAATGCGGGAATGAAATAGTTAAGTATGACGGTATTTCCAACAGTAACTATTCGGCTCCCCCTGCTACTCAAACGGATTCCAGACTCGGGGCTAGTTCGGTATCCGAACTCCTGCTCCGGTGTCCAAGATCCAAGAGGAGAAGGTGGCTGGGGGTTGACATCCCTTACGGCAGTCAATTGGTCGATTTACATCCTCAAGTGATATCGGTGAGGAGCCAGCAACGCCATCTGATCAGGCAGGAAGGTTTTCCCCGGTTTTCCCAGGTTCAACACAGTTGAAGCACCAAGAGTGAGCGTAGTTACACAGGTTTTACGGCCCGAAGGCCGGCACACCCTCCATTATCCCGCACTGCAACTCTACTTGGCATAGTGAGAGAGTGCACTGCACTTTCTCCTCTTCTGATCTTCAAGTGCCTTCTTCCTTTTACATCTTACACGGCTCTGCCCGTTTTCACCATGAAACCTGTCCTCGTTGCCAATCAACAACATTCTGACTTAATTAATGAAGCCTTTATCCGAATATTTCCCTCATGGGTACAGGTGATGGTTTGTCGCGAGGAAAAAATTGACTGTTTCTAGGATTCACCTAACTGTACACATATCCGACAGTTTTCACTCATTATTGGTGGCCATGCATGTATGAAGCCACTATCCTATTTCACTGGGCCAATGAAGGTCCCGATACTATAAGGCAAAACGTTCGTGATTGGTCTGCAAGCAACATAGTCGAGTCAAAACCTCGTTCACCCAATCATAAAAGAATAAACTAGCAAGAGTCTTATAGATGATATGCTGACTGAAAATTTTTTCGCTATTTTCCATCATTTCTACTTACGGGTCATCAGAATTTTCTTGATTCTACTGGTAAAATTATTCTAATCTGCTGCCTACTTTAGCTGCAAATCCATTCCATGGTTTGTGTAGGTCTTCATATGCTGTAACTCTTCTCAAGTCCAGCTGCAGTCCTCTCCGGTCAGCCAGCCGCCGAAACCACACTCGTAAGTCGTAAGTCATCGGTCTTCAGACATTCCATCAACACATGCTGCAGAGTGTCATCTACTCCACATACACCACACAGAGGGGTGCTGACCAACACAAGTAATACAGTTGACCACTATGAAAAAGGCCACTCACCATAAAGTGAGCACTTTTAAAATGAAACTCAGAAAAAGTCACTGCGTATATTTTAACGGGTAAACTGAGCGCCGTACACTCAATACAGTTGGTAACGATGGAGGATAAGTAGTTCCATGGTTAAGTTTATTCTACTCTGGTCGGGAAACTCAAAGCTTTTAGTTTGGCAACTACAATTTTCGCCACTAGATAAGCGTTAGTGTCACACATGTATTGAATTTTCTCTATTTTGTAAGTTAAAAAACTAAATAATTTAAATAATGGCAATTCAAATATAAAAAACTACCTAACTAAACAAAATAGGTCTCTGTTATTATTAATGTAGCTCCAAATTTGAATTTAATGTGATCGCTTTGGAACACAGCACGTCTAGCGGCGGAAATTTTCCCTATGCCAAAAACTCTCATGAGAAAACTAGTTTTGTTCCTGACCTGAGTGGAATTAATCGTATCCGTGGCTGAACGTCGAATTAAAAGTGTTAGCTAAGAAGTTGTGATAACTTAATGTCAGTGAGTGAAGAAATTCGATCGGGTCTTAACGGCGATGTCTTGAGAGCCGATTACAACTTAAATGATTACTTTCACTTTCTGTTTAAAGTGTAAGCATTAGCAAAATTATAATATACTTAATTTTCTCATAATTTCATAGTATCACTCGACAGACGCATAAATAAAATGATAAGGCCCAATGCAGTGTTAATTTTACATATGGTGGAAGAATATAAAACGTGTATACATGTAGATATTAAGCATGGCTTTCAAAAGTGCCCAGTTTCCACGAACACCATATATCACAATGATAAAACAACAGCTCGTACAGCTGACTCCAGCCGCGCACGCCAAAAAAAATGGCGCCACTGGCGAGCAACATGTCAGAACGCCGTTCGCCAATCAGGGCCTGGTAACCTACTCGCCAGCCATAGCCCAGCCAATAGGCGACATTTCGCAACGCGCAGGGACCAATCAGGCACAAAGCTCGTTCTCAGTGTCCGGCGCAGCGAATAAGAGAACGGGTACGTTCACACCAAACAAAAAGCCACGCCGTTTTGTATTTGTGTACTTATCTATTCTGTGCCTACATTGAGGAGAATGGTTTGCCGCTTTTATTCAGAATGATCGCAATTTGCACTCTTAATCTGAATCGGTGGGAATTTCAATGTTTAAATCAGTTAATACCGCCTGACTTATTCAATAGTCACTTCAATAAATAAAACTAAAAACCGGTGAAATAATACTAGATTTCCTTTAGTTTATAATTCTATGGGATTTTTACAAGTTCATCAACGATTTCATTCGCTGTTTTTCAGTGATTTGCTTTTTGACTGATAGCCAATCAAACATGGTAGCCTACATAAAAATTAAATAACGACACATAAACTTATAAAACCCAAAAACATATACTTTTTAAAATGCGTGTTCCGTCTTTTATAATACAATTATACGTGGCAATATGAACATCAGTTTTTCATTTAGTATTCACGTCATCTTCATAGCGCTCTGTGTATATGTTGAAACTGCGTAAAATGTAGTTAAGTCAACGCATTCATGCGTAATATTCCCAACTGAACTAAAAAAGAAAAGGAAATAGAGTAACTTTAAGAGTTACATCATTTTTGATTTAGGTAATAAATATATTTTTCTCCCTTCACTTAACATTGGATTGGTAGCGTAATTGGTAATGTGACAGCTTGAGAACAAGAAAACGTTGGTTCAAATTGTAGATACAGCGGTTTTTCTATTTTTACATTTTTGATATGCATTAAATTGCACAAACGTCAATAGCAATTATCAAGCTTATTTCTCATAAATATTTAATTAAATTTAAATTAGTCACTGATTCGAGTAATAGCAATTGTTTGCAAATCAATGGTTTTCCACTGATTCGAATTTAGATAGTGGGCCAGTTTTTTCCGGCTCTTCGGAGATGACGGTTCCTGATGCTTGCGCTGAGAGTGTTTAGTAATGAGCAAGCAGCAAAATGCATGCATCACCCGCCTCTTTTCATCACAAATTAAGATAAACACATGAGAATGTTTCATATTAGAATATTCAATAGGGAAGTTTGAGATAGCTAAGAGCTCCCTTCAGATAATTTTCTTTACTTTTAAGACTATACCTATACGTAATGGAAAGAGCCGGTGAATTTTCGCGAAAAAAATCTGAGCACATAGTAGATTTCATTTCTCTAAGTGCAAACAGTAATTTTTGGTTTCGCCATTGGTCGCTCTCTGCATGTGAAGCCGTTTCTGTTTCTAACCGGACCAATCAGAATTCAACAACTTTGCCAGTGAACCAAAGTGATTCACGTACTTAGAGTAACATGTTAATGTAGCCAATCAAGAAAGGTAAACTAACATACACTGCATTTGAATATAGCTTTTCTAGAAATCTTTTCGCAAAATTTCGGTGCCCCTTTTAATGNGTAAACTAACATACACTGCATTTGAATATAGCTTTTCTAGAAATCTTTTCGCAAAATTTCGGTGCCCCTTTTAATGAAGTAACGCGAAGATGTTTTTCAAAATAGTCTATATTTCATTCGATGTCGCTACTTTTAACAAGAGGGGCCGCGGTGACGCAGCCACTAGAACGCTCGCCTTCCACCAAGGCGAATCGGGTCGCTCCCAGATTTTCGCGTGTGGGAATCGTGCCGGACGATGCCTTTGGTCGGCGGGTTTTTTCTCGGGGGGGGTCTCCCGTTTCCCCTGCCCTTGCATTCCGACACTGCGCCATACGCACCTCGCGTAAACCCTTATCGACTCTCTTGACCTAGATCCGCCCAAACCTCTCCACTCACTCACGCAATCGAATTCGAAAATCTCCTGGGAAAAAAATGTCACTACAAAGGCCACGTCATACACGAGTTCAATTTTCCTTTTGTATATCAGTCATCGCAACAAAGGTCTCTGTAACGTACACACGCGTACCTGCTTTATCAAAATTAATGACGTGTATTTCTGATCTGACCACACAGACGTTCACGTACTCAACCGACTGAGGAGAGACGATACATGCGCTAATAATGACGACCAATCCCAAACTAAACCTAGAGAAGCTAGCGAAGCGCGAGGTCCGGGAAAAGTTATATATGCCGCTCCTCTGACACTNGCTAATAATGACGACCAATCCCAAACTAAACCTAGAGAAGCTAGCGAAGCGCGAGGTCCGGGAAAAGTTATATATGCCGCTCCTCTGACACTCGGCTTTATAGAAAAACCTATTGCTTCTACCTGCGAGGCTCCACGATGGCCCAGTGGTCAGACTACTCGCCTTCCACCAAGACGTACCGGGTTCGATTCCCGGCGGGGTCATTCCGGGGTTNATTAATGACGTGTATTTCTGATCTGACCACACAGACGTTCACGTACTCAACCGACTGAGGAGAGACGATACATGCGTTAATAATGACGACCAATCCCAAACTAAACCTAGAGAAGCTAGCGAAGCGCGAGGTCCGGGAAAAGTTATATATGCCGCTCCTCTGACACTCGGCTTTATAGAAAAACCTATTGCTTCTACCTGCGAGGCTCCACGGTGGCCCAGTGGTCAGACTACTCGCCTTCCACCAAGACGTACCGGGTTCGATTCCCGGCGGGGTCATTCCGGGGTTNGTGGCCCAGTGGTCAGACTACTCGCCTTCCACCAAGACGTACCGGGTTCGATTCCCGGCGGGGTCATTCCGGGGTTTTCTCATGTGTGATCAGCAGAGCCGGACAATGTCGCTGGTCGGTGGGGTCTCTCCGAGATCTCATGTTTCCCCCCGCTCTTGCATTCTGGCGCCGCTCCATCCTTTCCTTAATTCAGCCTCATCGGCTCTCAGGACCTGGATGTATAAGGGCTGCCCAAAATTTCCCTCTCTTTCGCACCTGCGTTGAAGTATTTACACGTGGACCACATACACCACTTCCCGGCATTCCGATATCTTACTGACCTGTGCGTGGTTAAAGTTTGCAGAATAAGCGGCTTTTTAACAAGTGCATTTTAAGTACTCCGTAACTATGCGTAACTCGGTACTTCGAAATTCACCGATTTTCTTTGGTTTACCATCTTCCGAATTAGATCTGATAAGTGAGATGTCCCAGTTAAGAGANTTCGAAATTCACCGATTTTCTTTGGTTTACCATCTTCCGAATTAGATCTGATAAGTGAGATGTCCCAGTTAAGAGAAAAAGCCAAAGTGACGTACATAATCTGAGTTATATATTAGGAACAAAAATTTTAGTCTGTTTGCTGTTTATTCACACTTTTTGAAACAAACTTTTAAAAAATCATTTTCTATATGACGTGTTTGGTTGTTTCCTAAGACGGTCACTTTTTAAACCAATTCTATACTTGTATTTACATAAAAGTTTATTACTTTTAATTTAAATGAGCTTTTACTTATATTCTATCTATATGTTAAAATATTTAATTTATAATTAATACCAGCTGTCCGTGCTTTTTTATACTTTTTTTCTGACAATGTCTGCACTTGCTTCCCAATTTCAATGAATGCAAGGGGAAAAACTTCGTAATTGAATCTTNCTTTTTTTCTGACAATGTCTGCACTTGCTTCCCAATTTCAATGAATGCAAGGGGAAAAACTTCGTAATTGAATCTTGCTGGCGTGGTTATAATATCAAACTTATAGGGAGAAGCAACGGTATTCGTTAGTAGACAGACACTGATTATAAACACAGAACAGAGCACTTACGATGTCATTTTTTGGAGATAGAATCGCTCTTTTACAAAGCCACTGGTCGTCATTTATATTTCTTTGTAGATCTGGGTAAACGCTAGCAATCAGTTCCGTATCACCCTCCACCAAATTACTTAATATCCCCCGTTGGTGACACACAGCCCTTGGCATCTGTTTCTAACCGACCATCTCCAATTTTTAGTGGTGTATCAGCATAATGTACTGTATCAACGTCACTGTAGAGGCGCACTCTCAAATTTGTCGTCAATATGGATTTCTAGACATTTGCCTATAAATATGACGACTTGAGACAGGCTTTGATTTCATTTGCAGGTGTGCTCCTCTGAATCACCGGTAGAGTCTGACGGAAGTCACCAGCCAGTAATACAACCATTCATCCCATACTGTCTGTATTGTTTGGTATATCCTGTAGAGTTGGGTTTAGGGCCTGTATCGCTTTTTTGTGTTACGTTGTGCTTCCATCTCACACTAACAACTTGCTTTGACACGGGATTGTACCCCGAGCGCTATTTATACTTAATTTTTTTCCTGAGGGAATGAGATATTTTTTCGTGATAAAAAGTAGCCTATGTCACTTCCGCGCCCTCCAACTATCTCTGTACAAAAAATCGCTACGATCCGTTGCTCCGTTGTGACGTGAAAGGACAAACAAACGAACAAACACACTTTCGCATTTATGATATTATAGTTAGGTTGAATGAAACAGGGAAAAAAAATTATGGTGTTGTTAATGTCTGGTAAGAAATAAATCATAAGCAAAATAACATTACACCGACTGTGCACGAATCCGGCGCATTGATCTTTTAGTGTTGTAATTTTGTAGAACTGGTTAGTCTTTGTATGCATGAGGCGGAGGAATGTCCAGAAAGTAGTACTTAAGGGCACTACCTGCAAGCTGACAGCTGCGAAATTTAAATAATAGGAAATCCTATGTTTAGGAAATTTCGTCTCTCTGCGTTATTTTTAGAGTTCAAAAAAAATTTATTATTCACGAATTTTTTTATGAGACGACCCCTACGAATGAATATTTGCATTATAGATTATCAGCGTATACTTTTCGTAGAGGATAATTTTAAAAAATTCCTTGTAAACAAGCTTTACACGCTACGCAACCATATCCGCTATAAAGAACTTATCCTAAAGAATTTGTGAAGAATACNCTTGTAAACAAGCTTTACACGCTACGCAACCATATCCGCTATAAAGAACTTATCCTAAAGAATTTGTGAAGAATACATTTAGTTAGAAACGCTTATCTCTAAAATAAACGTAGTGAGGCGAAATTTCCGTGACGTGGGATTTCCTATATACATTTCGTAGCTTCCAGTCGGTAGGCAGTGCCCTTAATCATAGGGCAAAAGAGAATTGGAAGTGACGGTAAACCTGCCTACAGCCAGTAATCGTATGATCTCTACTGATCGCGTATTTAGTGTTGACGGGGGTTTCTCAGACGTCACCCGCGCTCCTCGCGAATTTTCGACTAACTCATGGCAAACTCCCCGTCTCCACGGCAAATACAGTCAATTTTCTCCACCGCCCTTCCAATCAGAGCCAGGAAATGTAGCGGCGTGAATGGGGGGCGGGGCAGGGGGAGAGATGAGTG
This sequence comes from Clitarchus hookeri, assembly GCA_002778355.1. Taxonomy (NCBI): domain Eukaryota; kingdom Metazoa; phylum Arthropoda; class Insecta; order Phasmatodea; family Phasmatidae; genus Clitarchus; species Clitarchus hookeri. The sequence goes on along the minus strand of NQII01003789.1, from coordinate 46,837 downwards.
CTTCCAGAACCCGCCATAATTAGCAGTTGGCGAGCGAGCTTCCTGAAGGTCTTGACGGAGGGTCTCCTTAACGTCAGTTTACGTAACGTAATTAATTTACAAGCTTCGTCAAACTTTGTAGCGAGCTGGGACACGTTTTCTCGTCTCATCCTGTTCTTCGACATGTGAACACCTGCAACATCGCCCGTCCATATTTGTTTCTTTTAAAATGACACATATCCGCGAGTAAGGGGAGCGAAAGAATTTCGCGACATTTGGGAGATATTAGTGGCCTAAGTGCCATTTCATTAGCCTTAGAAGGGGTTGCAGAGAGAGGGATACTAATTGTTGGCACCCTTTAACCTGGGAAACATGTCATCCTCCCTCCCAACAACACTTGGAGGTGTGTTGTGGTTGGCTGACGGGTTCTCCAACCCCTTCTGAGGTGTGCTGTTATTGGTTGTTGCTGTTATTTGGTTGATTGAACCAGGAGGGCTGGGGAGTCAGTCAGTTCTTGGTTCGAGACCAGTGGAGGGTTATTAATGCGTTAGTACGTTTGTATTGGTTTAGTCCTTGATTCGAATCCCGCCAATATTAAATTATAATTTCATTTATACTGAGATAATTTGTCTCACTCACAATAGCAGTATTCATAACAACAAGCAACCTTTACCTTGACCTTGGATGGTGTCATGTGACCTTGACCAGGACCTTAAAATTATTATCTCAAACAAAATCTACTGCTTAAAACAAATGAGAATTGCCATTTTTCTTTGAAAATTTTAAATTCTCGGAAATAAATCATATGACCATTGCTTTGCCTTCGANAAATGAGAATTGCCATTTTTCTTTGAAAATTTTAAATTCTCGGAAATAAATCATATGACCATTGCTTTGCCTTCGATGAAACTGAAGACAAGGGACAATCTCAAGGTCACATGACGTCATCCGAGGTTAGGATCAAGGTCAAGGTTGTTTGTTATTTTTCCTTCTCTTGTGAGTGAGGCAAGTGGATTTTCTCAGAGTGTTCCCGCTATTGTTTTATAAACAATGTATAGCTTTTTCCTTCTTTGTCCCTAGCGTAGATGTCAGAAATGTTTGTCAAAGTGAATATTTGCTAAGGACAACATACTCTTATTCGATGATAGAAAGTAAATAGGAACGTTATTTGTGTTGCTACTGCAAGAAAACCTTTTCTAACAAACTGTCGACAGCATGAGGCTGGTGGCCATCATAATTTAGTATGGACCACGTTCACATGAGAAAACTTTTAATCTCAGTTTTGAAGTCGTAGCATCTTGAAAAGACAACTTGCAACAGTAATGGTCTTCCTGCGCTGTCTGTTAAGCATTATATGCTGAGAATAGCAGATAAATATAAGGGCTTATCTATAAATGCTAAGGGCAGATCTTTGCTACCACCAAGTCAATCATGCAAGTAATGTAACAATACGTTTACATACGCGTTCGACTCAAGGAGAGATGAAAAAATATGAATGCGAGGAGTACTATTCGTATGACATATCGATGTGAGAAGTGTAGACGAATGAATGCACATGTGGACAATTTAAATGTTTATATGAAACTTTGTAAATGAAAGAATAAAAGTATGTCTGATAAACGACAAGGATCCTTCATTTTCACATTTTTAAGTCGCAAAAATTCCTTTCAATTAGCCTGTAATTTGCTATCGGATACTACGCCTGTCACTTCATAGTCAACATCTGTATGTACATCAGTCTACGTCAGTCTTCTGCGAACAAAAACCTAATGTTAATGACTTTTTTCTGAAGCGATATGAGTTCAGGGATTTTCTAAAGGAATATGTTGCACCGAATATGTTATTTACATCAAGAGATGTAAGCTCTTTCCTGTAAAATATTTAACATAATTTAATAAACCAACTTATCGATGAGGTGGGTAATATGGTGTTGTTAAATATCATATTTGTTGGACTGTAACTATATGAAACCGGGGCCTCACGATGGGGAGTATTGTAGCAGAGCCTTCAAAATATTTGAATTTAGATGTCTATAATGTAAAAATAATAGAAAACATTGGTGTTTACAGTATACTCAAGTTATTTGAAGAGGAAAAAGAAATGGTTACCAGGGGTTCGGGTTGGATCCTATCTTCAGTACATCATGTAGAGCTGTAAGCAAGTGGGCAGTATCCACTTGGCAGGAAGACATATGATGTTTCCCTCTACCCCTGTATAGAGACCTACAAAATAACTTCACTTTCGATTGACAGGATAACGAGATGCATTACTGCAACCATAGAAAATCACTCAGTTTTTAAACAGACACGTGTGGTGTCTGTATTGTACGAAGGTTACAGTGAGGAGTCAATAGTGAGGAGTCAGCAGTGAGGACTCAGAGGTGAGGAGTCACTGGTCAGTAGTATAAGTGTTTGCGTTCACATGGTAGAAGATGATGAAAAACACTTTAAATATTGTGGATTTTAGAGGTTATTGTCCTGAAAGTTACACTGGGGATGTGCAATCTAGTATGTTCTGTACAAGTACATGCCAACGCTTACCGTGCGTTCAACAAATGCATGGAAAACAATGCAGTTACTGGGGCAAAACACTTAGTCAGTAAAATAAAATGTTATATGCAGGAAACTGTAATACACCTGAAGGGACACGTCAAGCAAAACGAAATTATAATGTTATAGCTTTTGTATATAAAAAAAACGTTAAGTTCTTCAGCATCTTCATCTGAATTATTTTATATAAAATTATCAATGATCTGAATTCGATGGACCATATCATCAATTAATGCGCAATGACATGCATTCTGGATGCTTGCTCACTCATATTCTCTTGGTTGTCTTAGTAACTTTCAGTAAAAGTTGTAATGTACGTCCCCATGAAAATAGCGAAAGTTCAAAGAAACCGTCCTCCATAATACTATAATGTGATGTGTGTGGTGCAGCATTTTGTGACGCGATAATCTAAAGAGACATATTAGCATGTGTAACACAGCGCAACTTTGCTTGGCTCGAGACAGCATTCGTTGAACTTCTGGACACCAGAAAAGGTTATGGGTAGCATTTCTGCTGATTCGTTGTTTAAGTAAATGTTGGTTCGATCACCCATAACATTGCCCTGGCCTTCATCATGTTCCACAAGAGTGTGTAGTTTAAGGAGTATGAGTGTTTGTATGTTTTTAAATCAATAATACAGCATCCTTTTTGAGATTGTATATATTCACTTCACAACAAGAGAAATAACATTAAAGTTATTACAAACAACACCATCTGTTTTTTGTCCAACCTCAAAACGAATACCTGTATATTTGTCGCTAAACAAAGTATAGGGGTTGCGATCAGTGTTAGTGAAAATCCCATAGACTTATGTGTACACGGATCATAAACATAAGATAAATGAGTGGCGCGTANTATATATAATTGTTTTTTTGTACCACAGAGATGCTGCATGTATATATATATATATATATATATATATGAGTGATATGTGGCACTAATTTTTTTTATGATTGTGTTCCGTGTATACACAAGTCTATGTGATTTTCACTAACCCTGATCGCAACCCCTATACTTTGTTCAGCGACATATATATGGGTATTCGTTTTGAGGTTGGACAAAAAAAATATGGTATTGTTTGTAATAACTGTTGTATTATTTTGTCTTGTTTGCGAAGTCAATATATACACTCTGAACTGGGATGCTGTATTTTTTTATTTTTTTTTTATTGATAGAATTGATATGAGCTTTTCGTATCTCATTTACCATATGAATGTGGAGAAATAATTTTAATTGTAGATAAAATGCCAAGAATTTTAAATAAGTATTTCTTCTACATTATATTATATATTTTCTAAGCATTCAAGGGAAAAATTATTTATTGTGTTTTGGTTTAGGAGTAGGTGTTACTAGATAACTTACGTTTGTTAGTAAGGTAGAAGGATATTCTTTGAATACCGGGGATATGACTTTGTTATATGTTGGTCTTAAACAATCTTAAAGGATGTATGTTTTACGCATATTTTATCTTTAATAAGTTTTAACTGCGCATGATGTGGGCGCGGTGCGTGAAACCTCGAGGCGATGTAGCCTAGTCTTGTTACTAACATTGTCGTGGTACTTACGGTTCTGGATGGAGAACCTACTTGATTGTACATGACAGTCACTTACACGCCGGAACTCATGCTCAGCAATGATTTAATCAGCTGTTTAAATCTAGTCTTTTTTTCTAAGTACCTAGATAATTTATCTATTGTTAATGGTTGTTAAATCTGCAGTGGGGTTGCTTCTCTCCCTGCAATTCACGTGTTTTAACTCTGTGACAAAATTTCACTTGGCTCGAATTTTGGCCTGAGGCATCAATGCTACTGTATAAACAAACTTATATTTTATGCATTTCCAGAGCAGTATAAATATTCTAGTCAGTAATAAAGTCTTGGTAGATACTGCGAACTGTGAAGCTGTGATTAGCTCCAGGCAAATAAAGAGCTAAAGAAGAAAAGGTAGTCTGCTAATGTGTGAAGACTTTATTTATTTCTCACATCCACCAAATGAATATGTTTGGCCTGTAGGACACAAAGATGTGAATAACATTGGATAACGTTTCAAGAAAATATAACGAAACAATTCCCCATAAATACTGATTAGCTCTACTCCTCCCACACTCTCCCATCCTTCTTATTACCTAAATGATAAACACAGATTACATAAAATAAATCATGTCAACGAAAAAATTATTATTGGAAATATAACCACGTCAAACTTTTTTGGCGGATATTAGATTATAACCATTGCTCATTTGTTATTAATGTTTAAGAAGGAATGTATGTTTTACCACATAGTAAAAAGGAAATTATTTACTGATTATGGCAAACAATTTTTTTTGGAAACGAGTTGCCAAATATTTTCTTGCAACTGTGCAGTTGAAACAGTATAACCCATTATTACAAATAACTTACAAAATTGTTTAAGTAGCTCAATGTTTATAATAAACTTAAAGTATATAACACTTTCTGAATAATATACAACACCACTCTAAAATAGAAACATTTAAAATTTCTCCAAATCAGCGAATTTGACTGGATATCTGTTCAAACTGCTTCACATGATTCAGTAAAATACTACAGATCAGGTTAGTTGCTGGTGTTCATTGTTTAAACAATGATTTACACTGTTTCCTAGTGAATCGGTTTGGCCTGGCAGTAAAACCTTAGTGCATTCCAGTGATTTGCGAGTTGATAAACCGCTAAATAAATGAAGATTCGGTAAGATAATTCTACTGATTTAAATCACTGATTCATATTTAGAGTGATTAAAAGTTTTTTTTTTTAATTTGCTACATTTTATTTGCAGTGTTAGAAAAATACATCTGGCAGCTAGTTTCCGAAGAATTCCTTGTGCAAATACAAAAAGTTTACAGTGCAGAGTAAGAAGTCGTTTCTTTGTTACAGCTCAGTTGTACTGGAATATATCACGTTGGTTTCGCAAAAGCAGCTTACAGCGATTCGTGAAGAAACGCGTAATCCACTGGAGGGGAAAAAAAAAANATCACGTTGGTTTCGCAAAAGCAGCTTACAGCGATTCGTGAAGAAACGCGTAATCCACTGGAGGGGAAAAAAAAAAACATACAACGAAGTCGACTTGGGCCGGAAACATGGAGATATTCCGTGATTGACGGGAGACGCGTTTNAAAAAAAAAAACATACAACGAAGTCGACTTGGGCCGGAAACATGGAGATATTCCGTGATTGACGGGAGACGCGTTTTCCAACGGCGGTTTACCTCTCTCTCTTTGCGCCGCTCAACTCCGACACACATGTTAACTTCCTTTGAGCCGGCGCGCTTTTGTGATCTTCGGAGTTGAAAGCGAGAGTTAATCGAAAACTGCAGAGCGTTGGTGCCCCGTGATGCTGGAAGGAGCAACATCTCTCTTGACGTTCTGTGTTTAGCTTTAGAGCCTGGATACGGCCCGCATTCAACAGTTAAGCTCACTCTCAGGCTACCTTTGAGCGCGTGTACTTGGTAGCTTCATAAAGGGAATCATGGGAATGCTTTTATTATACACGCACGCGATAGTTTCCTTTTGATAACTGGTAAGTAGAAACCTCCGAGTTCATTTAGTCACATGGTCAACTTGAAACTATTGTCCCTTTATTACACTGTGATGATTGAGCATAAATTATTCAGATGCGTCCTTTTTAAACGCGCCAGTTATAAGCAGGAAGAACTACGCAGTAAATATTTTTGCACGTTTCATAATCTATTTTTTAGAAACTATTTGTCAAAATGTTTCTTGATATACCTCAAGAATAATGTATCGTATATTTACGAACCATTGTTTTCTTTAAAGTACATACTTGTCATCTACCTCAGTGTGCTGGCCTATAATAACACGAATTGTAGAGTGATTGCTTACTGAAAATAAAAATGTTTTTAACATTCCATAATAATGTGTTATGAATTGTGGTCAAATTTACTTTTGGTGAGACTAAAATAATTTCGGCAAAAAAACTTATTTTTACAGTGTAGTGTGAGTTAGCATGGTTACTATGGGAACAGGCTATAAAATATATAGAAGGTCAAGTTTAAAATAGGATTTTGAAATCCAACACGCTGTAGAATCATCTCGCGAAATACTTGACCTTCTAATCATAAGATTAAATGATTTTTATATAGAGTGTCTTAAATTGTAACACATATATCGTTTCATTAAACAAATATTATTGTGACATCTGAAGTTAATGATTTAAGATTCTTTTCAAACTAGTTTTATAATCTATAATTTACCGTTAAGACAGAGACATCACAATGGCCCCAACAAGGGACAACTGAATTTTTTTACAATAATTCATGACTAGATGTATTTGAAGACATGTTATCTCATACACACTATCGTGGTTTAATGTCATTTAACTGTAACGTGTCACAGATGTTCACTATCAGAGTAAGAAAACTTCTTCTCTCAAAAACATGCAGCCAACAAAGAAATTTATACATGTATAACTGCAGGATATTTAAGTCTATAATGTGCGTAAATCTGTATTCGCAAAAACCATGACCGAGCAATAAAGGGATATCCAAATTTCGTTAAATTGTTGGGCAACAAGTTATACTTTAAGCACATGTATTTGCGAACTACTTTGCTATTTACAATGCCCTAGATTACACTACTCCAAGGACTAGAGACTCCGTTTTCGTATGAGCGAATCATTTTCCGTGCAGTAAGAAAGGGAGTGGCTTCACGCCGAGAAAGGAACCAATGAACAATCGACTCCAATTCAAATGCATACAGGACTGCAGAGTCTGTCTTGATTAGGGACATTAAAATTTCGCGTTGCAAACGACCTGTAAGCTAGAACGCGCGGTGATACGTATTTCCGAGTCCTATCNTAGGGACATTAAAATTTCGCGTTGCAAACGACCTGTAAGCTAGAACGCGCGGTGATACGTATTTCCGAGTCCTATCCTTCTCTTCATTGGCTGCTGCCCCAGTGTGTCACCAATTGTACCTCAGACCAGGTGGCTCGGGATTCGGTGCTGGATTCCTTGCATGTCTCCTTTGGTGTATAGTTCACCTGGGCGTGTCTTACAAACTGTGCTCCGATTGCAAACGTAACATAAATGTGCATGTGTTTGAAGTGTAGTTTATCCGAAAATGAATTCGCGAAATTCTCCTTTCCCTAGTCTTGATGTAANCTTTCTCTTCATTGGCTGCTGCCCCAGTGTGTCACCAATTGTACCTCAGACCAGGTGGCTCGGGATTCGGTGCTGGATTCCTTGCATGTCTCCTTTGGTGTATAGTTCACCTGGGCGTGTCTTACAAACTGTGCTCCGATTGCAAACGTAACAGAAATGTGCATGTGTTTGAAGTGTAGTTTATCCGAAAATGAATTCGCGAAATTCTCCTTTCCCTAGTCTTGATGTAAAGTAATAATTAGAGACCATAAAAATTCGCGAGTTCAATTACCAGCAGACTAGACTCTCGAGTCTTATGTACAAATACGCAAATATCAACCATGCATTGGTTGTCTGCTGTCACAGTAGATGGCGACGATTAGGCCAGTCTTCTCCAGGAGGTGTCAAACACCGTGTGGACCAATGTCTGAAGTTTTATAATCACACGTGTTTCGAATTCTAGTTTGTCCCGAAATGAATCCGCGAATTTTTCAGGTCCCTAGTAATAATGCCACTTTCACAGGCGAAATCAGGACAGGCGGTTCATTTGATGTGGGGGTGCCCGTTCTCTGGTTGGCTTCGCGTGGCTCTGGAAGTGGGCCATGTGCCCGATTGGCTTTTGCATGCTGTAGAATGTTCCCATTTCATTAGGCTGCCGGTCGGCAAATACAAGTAACCGACTTGTTGCCAGTCAGTGACGTCATTTTGCTGGCACGTGCGCCTGCATTTCGCGGAATAGTGGCTGTTTCACCTCGGAATTATATTTTACCCTCTGGTACTTCTGTGCATCCAATGAGTATTGTATCACCAATAGTGCGTAGAGACCTGAAGAATTCGCGGATTTATTTTGGGACAAGATAGAATTCAAAACACGTGTGTTTATATAACTTTAGGCATTGGTCCACACGGTTCTTGACACCCCCTGGAGAACGTTGGCTCAATAGTAGCATTCCACTGTGGCAGCAGACAACCAATGTGCAGTTGATATCGACGAATTTGTACATAAGACTGTAGAGTCTAGCCTGCAGGTCATTGAAATCGCGAATTTTTCAGGTCGCTACTAGTGCGGCTCTTAACATTGAGGTTTTGAGAGCCGATGAGGGTGAAGCGGGGTGAGTATGGAGCAGCGCTGGAATGAAAGGAGCTGTGGAAACGGGAGATGCCTGGGAAAACTCGCCGACCAGCGGCATCGTCCGGCACGATTCCCACATTCGAATACCCGAAAGCGACTCTCCAGCACTCAAAGTGCTAAGTTTGGCAATCGCTTTTTTCTTCTCTGTGATTTTATATTCACATATTATGTAATTTAATTTTGGCGTGTCCTTCAGTTTCAATCAGAGCGATTGTCAATACTGCTGTGCACCACGTGTTTAGCGTGTGCCCAGGTAAATCATGGAATAACAAAATAAAGCAAATTGTAAAAAAAATTAAATAAATCATTTTGCTGCGCACAACACCATCACAAACTTTATTAAATTTCGAACAGAATTTCACATGACTTCTTACACGCTGAGAAGGAACTTCAAAAGGAACTGCAATCCAAGCGATCTAGTAGAAGGCGTTCTGACCACGTGAAATATTTACTCTATTACTCGATAGGGTGTTACCATGTCGTAACTCCTGTACTTTTTCTGAACTACGAACTACCAATGACTAATATTACGGTAGACATAGAAGCAACCAATAAGCCTTACTTTCAAAGTACTCACAGGGTCGGCCACATTTGATGAATCAGTATGTTATTCTAACTATACCGCGAAGGACAATGCCGAAAACAGACAGGGTTATAAGCGTGCAGATAACCGGAGATATCACGCAAGAAATACGTTACGTTGCGAAAAACATTTCAGGAAACACGCACTAGAAGTCAATTTCAATTTGGTGAGCAGATATTACAGGAAGCTCCTGGATTAGAACGAGGTACCATTCTCCAAAATTCCAAAGAGATATATTAAATCTTCTTATATTAAACATTCGCTAGCCCTCCTACGCAGCGCTTGAAATATGTTACAACAGATTTTTGATCTTTTTTTTTTTCACGAAATTGTTACAGTTATTCCCAGTATTTCTTACTGTGTGCTTTAATAGAGGCAATAATTTGGGTCACCTTTCATAGATAAAATAAGCCTTTACACTTAGCTGTATCTGTAAATATGCGAAACGCATGCATGTAAAACTCACATATATGGCAGAAGTGAATATTGCCAAAGACAGCAAACAAATAAAAACATACATTGATTGCCGTAAGGCCTGTATTTGCTCGCAGCGCTACGGAAACACTACGCGCCCAACAATGTGCCTCATACTATCTAATAATATAGAGGCAAAACAACAACGTGTATAACTAAGTGCAGCCTCGCGTGCAAATTAAACGACTAAACTGGCTAACAGTAAAGCAGAACGTAGATTAATAAAGACCCAGTACCGTGGTTTGAAACTGAAATAATTTGTATTGTGTATGTATGTTTTTGATCCATATTTAATCCCAAGTAAATCAGAGGATAACAAAACCGACACTGAATTCAACTCGGTGTTACCAATTGTTGACATACATGTAAATTATGAGAAGAAGTGGAATAACGTACAATATTTATAAAGAAACTAAACGAATAAAACATTGCGAGTTACAAAACGAATAAAAAGCGAAAACAGCAAATAAAGAAAACTAAATGGACTACACAACGAATGAAATACATACAGGTGAACTGTGACGCAAAGAGATAGACATAATTATAACTATGCGTATTATTGAACAAGTTACGTTATGTGTTTACGTTTAAGTACGTACAGTCAAATGTAAGAGATTTTTCCCCTCTAAGTTCACCTTTGAAGTGTTCAGTAAGCATTGAATCATGTATGGTAAGTCAAAGTGCCTCCTTTACTTCGAGTAAAAGCATACGAAACGGTGACAAAATATACAAGATCGCGATGCTCGATGCCACTCGGAGCCCAAGGTTCATTATTCACTGCCATGCGTTGCTCTCAGAATGATAAAACATTAACCTGTCTCGAGAGTCACTGCGAGCTCCTCCTAATCCGTCTTTCTCCTCTTCCGCAGCTGCACGGCTTCCAGAGAGGAAGTAATTTCACGTCTTTCCTTCGCATCTTGCGACGTCCTTTCTTACCTCATTTGCTCTTCCCCCACGCTCTTAACCACTTTCCTTCTCTATCGCAGTTTTGAAGACGTACATGCAAGTTGCATTACGCACGCTAAGACAAGGGACTTGTGATGGTGAGATGGCAACGTCCTTCAAGCTTTACCTTGCTACGCTGAAAGCTGTGCCGCAGAATAAGTAAGAAAACAGAGGTGAAACAACCTCTTATTTCTCCAACTCCAGCTGAACGGGCCAACAATTGGAATTGGAACTGGAATTAGAAAGGGCTTATCAACGTCCACCAGTGTCATACCTGAAGGCTTATCAGGAGACGGCTTGCAAACTAACTTATGACCTAACTTGAACGTCCCTCACCGCCGACTTGCGGCGCACCAACCAACTGCGCTACGGGAGGTCAGCACACTCGCCAACAAAATGGCGTCACTGACAACCAACACGTCGTGATGCCGATAGCACAATCTTTAGTCTATTAGCGGTTTCTTCGCGCTTTTAGAATCAAAGCTTTGAAAAACCCTTCCATGTGTGATAGATAGGGACCTGAAGAATTCGCGGATTCATTTTGGGACAAGCTAGAATTCAAAACACGTGCGTTTATCTAACTTTAGCTATCGGCCCACACGGTGTTTGACACCTCCTGGAGAACGGTGTCTAAAATCGTCGCCTTCCACTGTGACAGTAGACAATGTGCAGTTGATATCGGAATATTTGTACATACAACTGTAAAGTCAAGCATGCAGGTCATTTAACTCGCGAATTTTTCAGGTCTCTAGTGATAGACTATGTTTGGTTGATTCCTACTTATGTTGGATATAACAAGCGTTTTATACTTGTGTTAACAAAATAGAATACAAGTGTCTTAATTTCGCTTAAATTAAAATTTTGTTTATATCGAATTAATTAATAATGATATTTCGTTTATAATTAATATCGTATGGACACCCGATTTTCGCGAAAAGATTTCACGACCAGTTGTATTTCATAAGACTTTAGCTCAGATGCAATTTCTTGATTGGATGGCTTTCATGTTACGCGTCCTAGGTGTCTGCGCTCGAATCACAGACCTACAGCGTTGAAGTTTCCTAATTCTGATTGGTCAGTCAAGTAGAAAAATGTCTTCACACGTAGACACGCCGCCAATAAGCAAACGATAACTGCTGGTACACCCGTATAGTATTGAAATCTAGCATGAGCGGAAATATTTTTGCTAAATTTGAGTGTCCCTATTAATATGAATAAAAACAGTCAGAAAATAGTGTTGTTGGTAACGCTTAGTAAGGAATAGTTACTATGCAAAATATTACTACACTGAGTGTGGAAGAATGCGGTGCGTTGTCCCTATGGTGTAACTTTGTAGGCTCGGATAACCCATTCAAACCCAATGTACACAACTGTGCACATTACGCACGTGTAGGTAATTTTTGGTCTGTGCTGTACACTGCGAAACTCAACAACCAATGAGCTTGCCCGTGGGTATATGATTCGCAAACCGTCTTACTAGTCAAGGTCATAATTGGTTAATTCAAATGTAACCGAACATATGGCCTACAGCTCATTCGCTGTGACCACGAAACAAGTGTTGGGTCGATTTAAGTATAGCATGCATCATAAAATTCTTTGTTCGCAACACCTGAACCCTTAAATTAATGTGGGTTTGAAAGGGCTAAGCTTTATTAGCACGAGGAGGAGGAATATCCCGGAAGTAGATTTTTAAAGGGATTCAGAAAAGTTTGAAGTAATCGTGAATGGACTATAACTTACTTGCCAACTGGCAGCCCAGCCAATATGGAACCTTTCGCACGTCATTGTAGCCAATCAGTAGCGACTGAAATATTAGGCGAATTCAGTTTAGGACGTACCAGAATTTAAATATATGTACATTTATATTGTGTTAACAATTGGACAGCAGTTTATTAGATGCATCCAGCTGAACTCTGAGGCAATAACTAGAGACCTGAAAAATTCACGAGTTCAATGACCTGCAGGCTAGACTCTACAGCCGTATGTAAAAATATGCCGATATCAGCTGCACATTGGTTGTCAGCTGTCACAGTGGAAGGCGGTGATTGGGCCAGCGTTCTACAGNCAGCTGTCACAGTGGAAGGCGGTGATTGGGCCAGCGTTCTACAGGAGGCGTCAAAGACCATGTCTACCAATGGCCGAAGTTACATAAACACACGTGTTTTGAATTCTAGCTTGTCCCGAAATGAATCCGCGAATTATTCGTGTCTCTAGTTAAAGGGCGTAGGAAACATTCACAGCTCAGATTACGCACATAAAAGACGCTCAGAACACAGATAACTGATTCTTCGCTCTGTGGCGCACTGACCATAAGTATATTTCGTGTGCAACACGTCCTCGATTGTGGACACGGGAAGATAACGTGTTAAACCATTCCCAACATTACGTGAGCAAGCTTATGATAACTGTGAAATTAGACGTATTTTTAGGCAGGGAAATGTTTTTAAAAAGTTAGTGTTAAAAATGCCTATTTAACAGCACACAGTAAAAAACACAATATTTAGTATTCTGCAGCATGTCCAACATAAGTTAATTAACAGTTTCTTGTAATATAAATTTTGGCCTCCACACTCGATGCTACTCGATCTGGGGTTCTGGGTTCGAACAACTGGGTGAATGTTTTTTTTTCGAGCTGTAATTGTAAGTTAACTCACAGCGTTATATCCACCGCGCCCCTATAAGCCGGCCAGGAAAGGAGCGCTGATGGTTTTAGTACAACGATGACTTTTCATAACGCTCTGTCGAAATGCATTTAGAGCTGTGACTGTTTATCGTGTTCGGGTGGGCGGCCTACAGTTTAATTGGAGTTTCTGTCCGAATCGTACCGACAAATTACCGATTCGCGATAATAAGCACGGCTACGTGCTTACGGTCACAATAAATTCCGCGCGAGTGAATGATGGAAATATCAACTGTAAACTCGATTACATGTGGCATATTTTCCGTCTAAATCGCTACAGCCGATAAAGAGGGGTTTTTAAGGGCGGAGGGGGGGATGGGGGGA
>NQII01003789.1:0-30494 GCA_002778355.1 Clitarchus hookeri | reverse complement strand
CCCCTTTTTTACGATTCTCCCCCGGCCTCCACAGATTATGTTTATATAAATCATATTCAGGTGACTGTCAAATTGCCCGTATCTCAAAAGAAAATAATTTGCCATGGAAACAACTTCACACAGTCTAAATAAATCCTTAAAACGTTTTGTGTAGAGTAATGAAAACAATTTCTTACAAGAAGATTTGTTTACAGTATCATATTATTGCTTTTATTCAAACAGACGGTTACATAAACGTAGGTTTGTTTTCAATAAATGTATTCTCTATATGTATTTTTCTTCTTTGACAACACTGTCTTCCTTTATAGCAAGGGGAATGTGATATTTCAAGAAAATATTTCTAGATAAAATACAGTTNCTTTGACAACACTGTCTTCCTTTATAGCAAGGGGAATGTGATATTTCAAGAAAATATTTCTAGATAAAATACAGTTGAAAACACTGTAGGTCGTCCAGCTTCTTTGATTGGCTAAAAAATTTTCTGGCCCGTGTTAACCGTTTGCCCACGAATCACGAAGGTTCAGTGTCGGAGTTACTTGGTCCTGAGTGGCTCGGTCAAAGACGGACACGGCACCAGCAGCCAATGGAGGTGTAACAACAGCTGAGGTGTGGGTGTAGTATTGAAGTCTTCTGTGTGCTCCGATTTTTACGCGAAAAGTCACTGGCCCTATTCATAGCAGAGAATAAATGTTCTTTGAGCTGCTTTCGTTGCAAATAAAGAAATACTACGTCATACCAGAGGTTATGCTTTATTGATTTGAAAGAATTTTTGTCTTTAGTTGTAGTTTTCAGTACATAACTGTTGCCTCGACAAAAAAAATTAATAAGCCAATATGTTCGACAGTTACGAAGACGTTCAATGTTATTTTGAAGAGCAATGATTCTCCAAATCACTTATCTCAGTTCCTTCCAAGTCGTGACATATTCTGGCCCATTTTACTTTCTATCATAAACTACCTATCAAAAGTAGTATAAACACAATAAGGAAAATTTGTCGTTTGGTGAAAAGCGTTAGATTAGTTGCATAAGGTGTGGCGAGTTAAAATCTCGGAGACATCGTAGTGGTTTTTTTCTGTGAATTGCATTTCGAAAGATATGTTACTTCTTTTTTATTTACTAATCAATGTTGTTTTCCAGATCGCATAACGTTGTTTTACAATGCAACTGAAATCACCACAAAGACGTCTTATGAACTATTATAACGTTAATTGAAGGTTATCGTAATCGTTAATTTACAAATAAAACGAAAATTACGTTTGAGGCAACCCTATTTGGCAGTGGTTTATATTTACACAAATTTTTCTCTGCGGCAAAAAATCACGTGTTGCAGCAAATAAAGCGCATTTATAGTGCACAGGGCTATTTTCAGACGTGCCAGTAAAGAGCACAGGTCGGTGAGACAGGCCATAGCGAAGTCTACACTATGCATATGTTGAGTACACGTCGTAATGCCTGACGTTGTAGTGTCTTTAACTAACAAAGTCCGGCATATTGCCTTACGGCATAGGACCTAACAGCGTAGTGCCTAATGGCGCAATGCCTAACGGAGTAGGGGACCACCGTGGCTTAGAGTTTAGACTGCTCGCCTCCCATTAAGGCGAACCGGGTTTAATCCCTGCCGGTTCNTAGGGGACCACCGTGGCTTAGAGTTTAGACTGCTCGCCTCCCATTAAGGCGAACCGGGTTTAATCCCTGCCGGTTCACTCCGGATTTTCGCTAGTGGGAATCGTGCTGGACGAAGCCGCTGCTCGGTGGGCTTTTTCGGGGACCTCCCGTTTCCCCCATCCTTTCATTCCAGCGCCGCTCCATACTCACCTCACTTCACACTCCTCGGCTCTCAAGATCTCGATGATAAGAGCCGCCCAAATCTCTTCACTCACCCCTAACGGTGTAGTGNTTCACACTCCTCGGCTCTCAAGATCTCGATGATAAGAGCCGCCCAAATCTCTTCACTCACCCCTAACGGTGTAGTGCTTTGCGGCGCAATACCTAACGGCATAGTGCCTAACGGCGTAATTCCTAATGGCACGGCGTAACGCCTAACGGCGGGGTGCCTTGCTGCGGAATGCCTACCGGCGANCCTAACGGCGTAATTCCTAATGGCACGGCGTAACGCCTAACGGCGGGGTGCCTTGCTGCGGAATGCCTACCGGCGAAGTGAATTCTGGCGTGGTGCCGAACGGTGTAGTGCCTAGCTGAGTAATGCCTACCGGAGAAGTGCCTACTGGCGCAGTGCCTAACGGCGTAATGCCTAACGGCACGGCGTAACGCCTAACGGTGGGGTGCCTAGCTGCGTAATGCCTACCGGCGAAGTGCCTACTGGCGCAGTGCCTACTGGCGCAGTGCCTAACGGCGTAATGTCTAACGGCACGGCGTAACGCCTAACGGCGGGGTGCCTAGCTGCGTAATGCCTACTGGCGAAGTGCCTACTGGCGCAGTGCCTAACGGCGTAATGCCTAACGGCACGGCGTAACGCCTAACGGCGGGGTGCCTAGCTGCGTAATGCCTACCGGCGAAGTGCCTACTGGTGCAGTGCCTAACGGCGTAATGTCTAACGACACGGCGTAACGCCTAACGGCGGGGTGCCAAGCTGCGAAATGCCTGCCGGCGAAGTGCCTACTGGTGCAGTGCCTAACGGTGTAATGTCTTAAATTTGATTTAGGCATAACGCCGATAGGCATTACGCTTGTCCTCCCTTATATCTTGGGGAGTAAAAACAACAGACAATAACCATCAACCACCCAGGATTCTTACTCTTTTATCCTTAGAAATTTCGTCGTGTANTAACGGTGTAATGTCTTAAATTTGATTTAGGCATAACGCCGATAGGCATTACGCTTGTCCTCCCTTATATCTTGGGGAGTAAAAACAACAGACAATAACCATCAACCACCCAGGATTCTTACTCTTTTATCCTTAGAAATTTCGTCGTGTACCCCCTCCCGTGGAAGCGAGCCAAACAACGCGACGAATACTCTGAGTATAAAGAAATCCGGGTAAAAGACCTTGTTGGAGGGGGGAAGGGTAGGGGGGGATGAATGAAGCATTCGGCGAGCAAGAACTAACCGAAATTTCATTAGGAGTTCTTCGTGTTCCTAGGAATACAAAGTGTTGGAAGAAGGGGAAGCGGGGGGAAGTTACTCGGCGATTTCTCGTGCGACGTTAATTATGTGGCAGCAGGCGGTTGTTCCGCTATTTGCCGCGCGGGGAAATTTTCTGCTCGTTAACCTGGACATTACGGTAACGCAACCGGGGATTTACCTCCATCGCACCGGCGAACGGCTTCCAACGTGCAGCAAGTTTAGCAGCTGGTAGTCGAGCAGATAATTCCACCTCCTGGTTTCCTTCTCGTTTCATTTCGCTGGTAGTCAGCTCTGTCCGAACAACTCGCGCTGCAGATTTTCTTAAATACATATTTTGTTATCCTTTTGAAGATCACTAACGGCTCTGCTTCACTTGTTATGCAGAAATTATCGTTTCCGTGTGCCATAACTTCGGTTTAAGAGGTATTCTTGGAAATGTTTGATTATAGCACATTAACAAGTTACTAGTTGTTTAATACTTTTATAACTTTCACTGTGTGTTATTTCCCGCTTGTAAAAAAAGGAAGAACATTTTTGAAAAATATAAATATTTTCCGGAAATTTNTTTCACTGTGTGTTATTTCCCGCTTGTAAAAAAAGGAAGAACATTTTTGAAAAATATAAATATTTTCCGGAAATTTTACAAGAAAATAACACACAATTGAAGACACGCATAAAAATATTACACAACACGATAAATGTAAATTTTCTATANTTTTACAAGAAAATAACACACAATTGAAGACACGCATAAAAATATTACACAACACGATAAATGTAAATTTTCTATAATCGTACATTGTCGGTAACTAATATGTAGAGCCGTGAAAAAATTCGCGAGTTCAATGACCTGCAGGCTAGACTCTATAGTATTTATGTACAGATATGCCGATATCCACTTCACATTGGTTGCCTGCCGTCACAGCGGAAGGCGAAGATCAGGCCAGCATCCTTCAGGAGGTGTCAAACACCGCGTGGATCAGTGGTTGACATTTTATTAACACACGTGTTATTGTATTCTTGCTTNGTGTCAAACACCGCGTGGATCAGTGGTTGACATTTTATTAACACACGTGTTATTGTATTCTTGCTTGTCCCGAAATAAATCCGCGATTTTTTCTGGTCTCTACTAATATATAGGGCCAGTGACTTTTCGCGTAATAATCGGAGCACACAGTAGACTTCATTACTATATACACACCTCAGCTGTTGTTATAACTCAATTGGCAGCTGGTTCCGTGTCCGTATTTGACTNAGACTTCATTACTATATACACACCTCAGCTGTTGTTATAACTCAATTGGCAGCTGGTTCCGTGTCCGTATTTGACTAAGCCACTCAGGACTAAGTTACTCCGACACTGCTGGAAGCACTAAGCACGCGTTTGCCAATTGTGCCCCCAGAACATTTTTTAGCAAATCAAAGAAGCTGGACGACCATAAAGTGCTTTGGACTGTATATTGCCCCGAAATCTTTTCGCGAAATATCACTGCCCCTACTAATATGTATCCGAAATTATGACGCGAAAACGAAAAATGTCTGCAAGAGGCGAAGCCGGGCCTTAGGGCTCCCGCCTTCCTGTTGCTTGACTGCATTGCATAGTCCTTGAAATACACATTTTCCTACTAAACTATTGTGCGTGCAAAATACCTATCTGCTAAAAGAACACACACTTAAGATGAAGACTGTTGCGTGCTTTCAAAGACGTCTCACACATCAGATAAACNCTATCTGCTAAAAGAACACACACTTAAGATGAAGACTGTTGCGTGCTTTCAAAGACGTCTCACACATCAGATAAACCGTCTCACAAACTCCAACATAGCTGAAAACAGCAATTTTCACAGATCTGTATCACGAAATGTACGCGTCAGATATAGTCTTTTCGCGGTTTCTTCGCACATTTTGAATCAAACCTTAGATAAATCACTTCATGTATGACGTGTTTAGTTATTTCCAAAAAAATGTTATGTATCACAAGCGTTTTATACTTGCGTTCNAAATCACTTCATGTATGACGTGTTTAGTTATTTCCAAAAAAATGTTATGTATCACAAGCGTTTTATACTTGCGTTCATAAGGCAACTTTTTTTGTGTGGATAAATTGAAATGTTATCTATATTTTATTTGTAAATTATATTGCGTCATTTATAAATAATATGAACAAAAACAGTGAGAAAACAAGTGTGTCGGTAACGCCTATTAAGAAGTAGTTCTCATGTNATTTATAAATAATATGAACAAAAACAGTGAGAAAACAAGTGTGTCGGTAACGCCTATTAAGAAGTAGTTCTCATGTAAAATATTATTACAATTGAGTGCGCACGAATGCGGTGCGTTGTCCTTCGGCGTAATTTTCCAGACTTAGTTAAGCTTAGTTTGCACGAGGCGGAGGAATATCCTGGAAGTAGAACTTTAGCAGGGCTTCAGAAAAGTGTGAAGTAACCATGAATGGATTATAGTACTGAAGGGTCCTGCTTTGAACATTGCAACAGACGTTCCACCGTTAATATGATAGAGTCACCCGCTGAACGTTGCATACGTGGACGAAGCACGACGAGAACACTGCACGCCAGTTCAGGCCTCGCGCTTANGAGTCACCCGCTGAACGTTGCATACGTGGACGAAGCACGACGAGAACACTGCACGCCAGTTCAGGCCTCGCGCTTAGTGGTGGCAATGGAGCGCTTGATGCGCGTGGCAGAGTCGCCCTTATCGCTCTGGCGCTTCTCGGCCTCAAGCGCTGTAACAGCTCCAGGTGGGCGGGAGCCATTAATTTATGATTACAATTTTATTCTGATATAGCTGTGTCTGAATAAAATACCTTAGTCTAATATATTTTAAGACATTCCCTCAAAAAATTCACCTTAAACAGTAAGAAAAAAAATAAAAAATTAATGTGTGTCAAACCTTTAGTTTCAGAAAAAATAGCCATAAATAAGTCTAAAAATACTTTATGCTAATTTATAAACTGCCTTTTAGCGATTTGGGTGCAGCTGACGTAATATTAACTCGCTTGCATTTAACTAAGTTGTATATTAAAGGCGAAGTAAGGTAAAGATGGAGCAGCGGTGGAATGTAAGTGCAGGGTAAATGGGAGTGCCGTAAGAATACCTGCTGAGCAACGGCAACGACCACCATATTCCCACATAAATAATCTGGGTAAATACTTGAGAACTGTATCATTCATGTAAAGTAAATATTCCAAATAAAAATACGTGGTTTAAACATTATAATTGAGTGAAAAATTGAAATTTTAAGGCATTGTCTTACTTAATTTAAGAGGTGATTTTATCTAAAATTATTTTACNAATTGAGTGAAAAATTGAAATTTTAAGGCATTGTCTTACTTAATTTAAGAGGTGATTTTATCTAAAATTATTTTACTATTATCAAGCCTATTTGCAGATTTAATATATGTCAACATTCACCATTATTAAAAAAGGTGTTTTAAAAATCTTTATTTCTTGTAAGTGCACAAAACTTCATCGGACAGGGAGTACTTGGATTATTTCTGGAATTACGTTTTTAGTATTATTGTAATATTTTCGGGCAATAGTGCAGTAACAACACAGTATTTACTCCAAACAGCTTTATTTTTATAAGTTTTCAAGCTAGGTAGTGTTGAGCACAGGTACGAAATAGGGACATCCGTCGTGTNCAAACAGCTTTATTTTTATAAGTTTTCAAGCTAGGTAGTGTTCAGCACAGGTACGAAATAGGGACATCCGTCGTGTTTGCGATTTTAACATAACTACTCATAGGAAAGCATCTCCATTATTTCTGTACATCACTATCAAAACAGTACCCGTATACCATAAAGGCGGTCATTTATTCAATTCCCGTCACTTTTGAAACCTTATAAACAATGTTATTCTAAATCTGGGAAGCAAAGGTCATAAGATGACAAACCTGTCCCTCAAAAAGTATNAAACCTTATAAACAATGTTATTCTAAATCTGGGAAGCAAAGGTCATAAGATGACAAACCTGTCCCTCAAAAAGTATTGCTGAATGCGAATTCACTCTGACAAAATACCTTAATTATTTTGACAAATTGAATGAACACAATTTATTTGATTCACTGCTATTAGAGGCAGGGACAGGTGTTTTTCGCAAAAAATATTTATGGCCATTCTAGACTTCAATATACTTCGTCCACAAACTCAATTTCCTTTGGTTATTGGCCACGTGTCTACGTGAGAAGACATGTTGTTTTTTGACTGGGCCAATCGTAATAAAGTACTCCGATAATGAACGTCCTTGATTCACGGACAGACACTTGAAGCACGTGACTTTTAAAATCATCCAACCACAAAAGTGCATATGAACAAATGTGTTTTGGAGTACAACTGNCACTTGAAGCACGTGACTTTTAAAATCATCCAACCACAAAAGTGCATATGAACAAATGTGTTTTGGAGTACAACTGCTCTTGAAATATTTTCGCGATAAACACTTGTACCTAATTATTAGAGATCTGAAAAATTCGCGAGTTCAATGACCTGCAGGCTAGACTCTACAGTCTTATGTACAGATTTGTCAATATCAACTGCACATTGGTTGTCTGCTGCCACAGTGGAGCGCTACTATTGGGCCAGCGTTCTCCAGGAGGTGTCTAACACCGTGTAGGCCAATGTCTAAAGTTATACAAACACACGTGTTTTGAATTCTATCTTGTCCCAAAATGAATTCGCGAATTCTTCAGGTCTCTACTAATTATAGGTTGTCATGGATATGAACACGCCCTTGAACAAAGCGGGCCATTAACAACTACTCGTCGATCAACTGAAAAGCTCTCTGAGGACAAGTGAACAAAACACATTGTGAAAGCACTTGACAAAACAACGGCCAATAAAATGTTCAGCTCTACACAGACACCCGCAGAATGCATCAGAATAGTTGTAACAAATTTGGGAGGTGATTCCTGGGATCACAGCAAGCAAAAATTATCCTGTGAAAATATGTCCTACAAAGCGTTTCTACTGAGTTAATGTAGCTTCATATTGTGGTAACGTGCATCACTATCCACCTTTTACTGTGTTGTTACACTGGATCATGGCTTCGCGGTCCAGTGCAGGGGCCCTCCGGGTTTTCAGATCATATTACACTGGATTGATACCTGTGAGGACACATACCAGGTGTGGAGTACGCAACACCGGTTAACATCGACGACTTGGAACAGCGTATCAATAACTCCCGTGCAGCTGATCGACATGAGCCAGGTATCTTGTAGCGGCTTCGCCAGTCCACGATAAGGCGTTACCGCGCATGCATTTCTGCCAATGGGGGACACTTGGAGCATCGCCTGTGATGTGGCCATTGTATGCTCTGTAACTCGATAACAACGCGTTGTAGGACATATGATCACAGGAACATTTTTGCTTATTTTTATCCCACACTGTAAAGAATTTTCTGGTAATCTTCCTAAAGAGTAATGGAAGTTATTAACCTATGCACTGTATGGANTATCCCACACTGTAAAGAATTTTCTGGTAATCTTCCTAAAGAGTAATGGAAGTTATTAACCTATGCACTGTATGGAAATAATACAACACGTCAAGATGCAGATATAGGAATGTTTAGCGTCGCTACTATACAAAGTTTGGAACTTGCCTACACATTTTACTGTTTTATGAGCAAATGTAGTAACGATACAATGAATGTATAAAGGAAAAAAATTACCATTCCTTTTTTTTCGCTAAGCGTATACACTGGTATGGTAAATTTCAGAATAATTTCTTAAGAGTAAAGGAACCACCTCCCGAAGTTTGTTACAAGAGATTAGATATATCCTGTAAAGACATTTCGCATCACGCTTGCTGAAAACGATAGTTTTGCTACGTNTTTGTTACAAGAGATTAGATATATCCTGTAAAGACATTTCGCATCACGCTTGCTGAAAACGATAGTTTTGCTACGTAATTTCGCCGAGAGTCGAAAAAGGACATGGTCATGTTGAGTCGACAGCAAATAAGGTGGTGGGGACCCCAGAAAATATTACGCCACGCAGAAAAGTTGGCTTCGCAGGAAGAGCCTGAAGTGGTTTGTCATCGCCTTCCGCGGTGCGCAGGCGCGACAGACACACCACCAACTTAAACTGCACACGAATGCTACTTGTGATCGGTGACGTGCAAAGCCAGGAATCAGTGTCCAGTCTTCCTCGCGTCCTGTCTGATCTACGCCTCCTTGACATAAACAGGGCTGTTCGCGGTCGATTGAGCCATTTTGAAATCAACCTTTGTATAACGTCACCGCCCGTTCCTGCATGGAATGCTCCCGGTGAAGTGGGAAACGACGGAAAGAAATTATTCCCATGTCCTAACGATGTATTAAATGTGTTAGGTAAACATAGCCGAATACATAAATTATTTATTTTGCTTTCTGGTTTTTTCTTTAAATGAAAGTGAGTTTATGAATTTCCAAATATGTGAGATTTTACTTTTATAATTCTTTTACAGACCCACTTGACCGACGCAGGAATGAAGTGGCCAGGTCCCTGGTAATGTTAATATCTCGTGCGTCGTAAGAATAAACAACGTGCACAGAAGTAAGTCTCAAGCAGGACTTTGAAAAGTGGTCAGTTGACCATGAACAGACTATACTATCGATCACGCAGTACGTTGTTTACGGGTTGTATGAGAGTTGCTAAGCGCAAGTACAGTGCTTACCGAAAAAAAATACGAAATGGCAACACCTTAACTCCAAAATTAAGGTGTAACTGAGAGGTTCAACACTTGGAGGTGTATTTCATCGCGTGGCTCGAGTAAATAAAATGTTGAAGTATCTCTGCCCCCGAAGACAAAAATTTCATTGATTTACTTATTTTTTATCGTGATTATACACGAACGTTTCCTCTTACTAATATACATTTTCATGAATACACTATAGAATGCTTAGTACAATTAAGGAAATGAACACGATTTACTGTAACTGAGTGACGATGGCGTAGTGGTAGACCTTCGGACTTGAATTCGGGAGGACCCAAGTTCGAATCCCAGTTCAGCTATCATTATTTCAGTATTCAGTGCGAAACCACCCAGACGAATGCTAAGGTGGTTACTTACCATGGGCGATTCCTTCCTCTCTCCTGCTTCTGTGAGCAACCGTCTCTAATTACCTCGCTGTCGACAACACACAAAGACCTACCTTACTACGATATATTGTATGCATATATATAATGTTGAGTATAAAAGAACCTTTGATGGGAAATCTGCCAACTTAGCATTCCATTGGCTGTATGGCAGCCAACAAAAGATGTTCCGCAGTATAGCTAGGCTATCGTATATCAGTGGGATTAATGGGGGTAAAGATATTTGGGCGGCTCTTAGCATCGAGGTCTTGAGAGCCGATGAGGGTGAAGCGAGGTGAGTATGGAGCAGCGCCGAAATGAAAGAGCGGTGGAAACTGATATCTCCGAGCAGTGGTGTTAGACGTACTAGTTTCCTGGCACCCATACCAGTTTCCAGGGTGCCATAGCCTGCACCAAGGTACTTTCGTTCTGGTGCGTGAAAATGCCAAGATTTCAGCACTNATGCTCCCGGCGAAGTGGGAAACGACGGAAAGAAATTATTCCCATGTCCTAACGATGTATTAAATGTGTTAGGTAATCATAGCCGAATACATAAATTATTTGTTTTGCTTTCTGGTTTTTTCTTTAAATGAAAGTGAGTTTAAGAATTTCCAAATATGTGAGATTTTACTTTTATAATTCTTTTACAGACCCACTTGACCGACGGAGGAATGAAGTGGCCAGGTCCCTGGTAATGTTAATATCTCGTGCGTCGTAAGAATAAACAACGTGCATAGAAGTAGGTCTCAAGCAGGACTTTTAAAAGTGCTCAGTTGACCATGAACAGACTATACTATCGATCACGCAGTACGTTTGTTTACGGGTTGTATGAGAGTTGCTAAGCGCAAGTACAGTGCTTACCGAAAAAAAATACGAAATGGCAACAACTTAACTCCAAAATTAAGGTGTAACTGAGAGGTTCAACACTTGGAGGTGTATTTCATCGCGTGGCTCGAGTAAATAAAATGTTGAAGTATCTCTGCCCCCGAAGACAAAAATTTCATTGATTTACTTATTTTTTATCGTGATTATACACGAACGTTTCCTCTTACTAATATACATTTTCATGAATACACTATAGAATGCTTAGTACAATTAAGGAAATGAACACGATTTACTGTAACTGAGTGACGATGGCGTAGTGGTAGACCTTCGGACTTGAATTCGGGAGGACCCAAGTTCGAATCCCAGTTCAGCTATCATTATTTCAGTATTCAGTGCGAAACCACCCAGACGAATGCTAAGGTGGTTACTTACCATGGGCGATTCCTTCCTCTCTCCTGCTTCTGTGAGCAACCGTCTCTAATTACCTCGCTGTCGACAACACACAAAGACCTACCTAACTACGATATATTGTATGCATATATATAATGTTAAGTATAAAAGAACCTTTGATGGGAAATCTGCCAACTTAGCATTCCATTGGCTGTATGGCAGCCAACAAATGATGTTCCGCAGTATATCTAGGCTATCGTATATCAGTGGGATTAATAGGGGTAAAGATATTTGGGCGGCTCTTAGCATCGAGGTCTTGAGAGCCGATGAGGGTGAAGCGAGGTGAGTATGGAGCAGCGCCGAAATGAAAGAGCGGTGGAAACTGATATCTCCGAGCAGTGGTGTTAGACGTACCAGTTTCTTGGCACCCATGCCAGTTTCCAGGGTGCCATAGCCTGCACCAAGGTACTTTCGTTCTGGTGCGTGAAAATGCCAAGATTTCAGCACTNACCAGTTTCCAGGGTGCCATAGCCTGCACCAAGGTACTTTCGTTCTGGTGCGTGAAAATGCCAAGATTTCAGCACTTGCGTTCACTTGTACCAGAAAGTACCACATAAGAATTTAGAGTCCAGTACCTTACTTCGCAATAAAATATTCTTGATGCGAAGCACAGCTGATCTGAATTTCCGAATATGAATATGAGCATCCAGTATTCCGCTTCGTTTCACGCAGGTTGTTCCGTATTGCGTCATCAAGCATCACCGCGGGAACGGACTGTTGCCAAAACTTGCAGTTACTAATGCATTGCTGAGATCCAGCTTGAATATAGAGCTCTCTTCTATGGTGTGTTTACATAACGAGTCCTCCTTACAAGGGTCTTGTGAAGTTGAGTGTCAATATTTAAGGTACGTGTGTGTTTTTTGTAATGTGTAAACTTGCTGCTGTGCATAAAAAAATTTAGAGCATTATACATTCTATAAATAAATCATATCGGTAGGCCTAAATTTGTTGCAAGTACAGTCATTGAAAATAATTAGTCATACACGACACAAAATAAGCATATTTTGTGCATCCTAAATGGCTTTAATTCGCCTAAAATTTATATTAAGAAAATTATTATCCAAAAATAAATTTATTGTTCCAAAAATATTTAACATGAAATTTATTTACCTATACCTCACAATTATTACATTCTTGTCAAACTGCAAAAATTGGACTACTCTTTGAAAAACCCACTATTTACTGGCACACAGCAATAAATAATATTTATTTAACATTTAGAAATTTTACGGTTATCATTATCTGTTAACCATAATACACAAAATANCAGCAATAAATAATATTTATTTAACATTTAGAAATTTTACGGTTATCATTATCTGTTAACCATAATACACAAAATATTTTTGTCGTGAGAAGTTGCATGGCGTACCAGTATTTCGTCTAAAGTACCAGGTTTTTTATGAGGTCAGTACCAGGACTTCGGAGTTGCCATATAACATCCCTGTCACCGAGTTGAGTTGAAATATTTTGGTGGTTCTTAATAACGAAGTCTTGAGAGCCGATGCGGGTGAAATGAAGTGAGAATTGAGCAGCTCCGGACTGCAAGGGCGGGGGAAACGGGAGATCACCCAGAAAACTCGCCGGCCATTGGCATCGTCCGGAACGACTCCCACTTGTAAAAATCCGGAAGTGACTAGGCCGGGGATTGAACCCGGTTAGCCATGGAGGGAGGCGGGCAGTCTAGTCNTCGCCGGCCATTGGCATCGTCCGGAACGACTCCCACTTGTAAAAATCCGGAAGTGACTCGGCCGGGGATTGAACCCGGTTAGCCATGGAGGGAGGCGGGCAGTCTAGTCGGTCAGCCACCGTGGCGCCTAGGGAGGACCTCTTGAAAACTCGCTGACCAGCGTCATCGTCCGGCATGATTGCCATATGCGAAAATCCTGTGGTGACCCGACCCGGAATCGAACCCGTTTGCCTTTGTGGGAAGCGAGTAGTGGATCAATAGGTTATGAGAAAGAGAAGAACAGAGATCAGCAGAAATATGCGTTTCTGCAGTGACGGATACACGCGAATCACTTCTACGTTTTCTTGGATACTAGTAGATTTACCCAGGCCTCCAAACGTTAAGTTATTCCAAGGGTCGTTGTGATCTGCAGAGTGATATTGAAAGGCTTTATCCACTGCGCCAAGCAGACGATTATAGAGACAGAGTGTAAATATTTGGAAAAAAGTCATTATTAAAGCGCTTGTAGTTTTCTTTGTAACTGGTCCAGAGTGAGAATTCTGAACGGAAACTGTAAACATGAGCCGGGGTTGCTAGTGTAAATATACGTGTGTGTTGTGAGGTATCGTTTGATGAAATCTATGTTATCTATTTGCGGATTCTAAACCGATATGCATACATCCAGTTGCTGATCCGACGTGCCCCTTAAAATGGTATTTCAGTTTGGGATGGCAATAATTTATGTTTCAACGCGCAGTTTAATACCAGCTGTTCATTCGTTGTATATCTCTTACCCTGTTAAAAAGACCGTAAAAGAAAACAAACCACCGTAAAAAAATATACACGAATAGATGAACAGGCGTTGTTATACCATAAAGAATATTTGATGTATCCCGTTAGGTATAATAAAGGTGAAGCTATTCTGTTCATGAATTTTATGTGAGGTTTTGAATATGAGCGGCTGTTTAGTGCTCGGATGTATCCGGCGTTGTATCGCCTATGAAAACGAGTTCCATAGCATGGCAGATAACGTCCCTAACGCAGGCGAAGTGCCACCGTTCGCGACTCTCAATAGCGCGCGAGAGAGCGGCCATTAATCAACAAAGCGAGTGGGCAAAACGATTGGAGGATCCATCGCGCGTCCTCTCCTAGATACCGCCCCCCCCCCCTTCCGGTTCTGTTTTTCGGGAAGGGGAAAATCCTGGGCGGGAAAGGGTGGCAGTGAATTAAAATGAAATCGTGACCTGAGAAATATTCATATTTACATTCCACTCGTCTTCTGAAGACATCTCTCTCTCTCTCCCCTCCACGGTGCCAAATTTTTCTTCTAGCCCCGGCCGAGGAGCCAACAGAAGCTTTTGCTCATTAAACATTTACCCTCCCGCCGTCTTCTGTGGACCCTCCCAACCCGACTTATCCCTCCGCGAACCGCTGGGCGACTCTTCACGCCTCCAGACTCTTAAAAAACCTTCAGACGTTGTAATTTTCTCGAGGCGCATCTTAAAGCGTGAGCGCCTACACTCTCTGAAGGATTAGCACGGCAGGAAATGAAAGGCGAGGGGGTTTTGGGCGGGGATTTTTTTTTTCCCTGGGTAGGATGAGGGGAAGAGTTTTTTATTATCTGCTTTAAAAAGGCCCTTAGCTGGAGTAGTGTGCCCTTGGGCACGGGAGTGTTGGGAGGGATGGATGCTGTTAAGGCCCACTGCTTCGCTCAGAAGTAGGGAACTGTGCTGATAAAGACAGCCAAGGTCCTGATAATTGCATCAAGGCTCCGACGGCGCTGTCCCTTTCCCTTCCCCCGCCCCCTCAAATTCCCTTTCCAATCTGCAGACGCTTTTCGGGGCGTGGATAAAGAAGAGTGAACATTTCTTCCAAAAGAACGGCGGGAGTATAGTGTTCTGTGACGTTCTCTTCAATGCCGCGAACATTTCTTTAGTAGTTTTCTTTTGTGATAGCTTTCTAATAGATTTCCATTTTACAGTAAATGTGTTCGTTTTAAATAAGGTTTCTCCGTTACGTAACTTTTGCTTGGGGAACGGGTAAATTCAAATTCGCGTCATCACTTTAGGGCATCGATTAGTGTTGGCACTTAAATCAGTTATGCTTGGGTTACAGTTTGCCTGGAGGAATATGAGCCAATAATAATTATCTCAAGAAGAGAATAACCGAGTTGCTAGCCACCCGATTACGGAATAGGCAGAGACCTGAAACATTTGCGAGTTCCATGACCTGCAGGCTAGACTCCACAGTATTATGTACATATATGCCGATATATACTGCACATTGGTTGTCTGCTGCCACATAGGAATGCGATGATTGGGCCAGCGTTCTCCAGGAGGTATCACACGCCGTGTGGACCAATGGCTGAAGTTACATAAACGCACTTGTTTTGAATTCTCTCTTGTCACAAAATTAATCCGCTAATTCTTCGGGTCTCTAGGAATAGGTGATCCAAAATAAAATGTATGGCGATACTCTAGATGCATCTGTGGTCATTAGCTGATTAGCTGCGTGCTATTTTGAAAGTATGCATTACGTCTAATTTGTTGCAACCTATGGTGGAAGATTCCCTATCGGTTGGACTGTCATCTGGTAAGCAAGTCTCTAAAGAAGTGATTGGTGAATGTTCTTTCACAGTACTGTTGACAAGTTAGGAGCATTTATTTGCTGGAACATATGAAGGGAAACGTGTGGGGAATAAGCTTTTTTTTAAAGTGATTAATGGGATGTTGTGTGACCTTGTCGTAGTTAGAGGAGGGTCCCAACTGGGCTATGAGCCTAAGAGCAAGATCTTCGGTCTCAGATACACTCTTGAGCAGTAGAATTAAACAGTGTCCAGCCACGCACGACAGGGATGTCCTCAGCTCTTAAACTGACAGTCTCAGTAACTGCTGAGCACCGAATGGAGAAGAAACCAGATCTCACCACAATTTATCGTGGGCAGATCATTGAGGCCAGACGTATGAGGCACTGCATATCCAACGTCGTGCAGACACTAGGATTTTCACGTGACACTATGCCAAGAGTGTACTGAGGATTCATGGATTCTGGTAGAATCGCCGCCGTCGGGAACAACTGTCGTGGCATACAACGCGTCGACGACAGGGGTCGCCGTCGGTTTAGCTCGGTTGGGACAGTGGATGGACAGGCGACAGTTTAGCAGATCACTCGCTAGTTCAGCAGTGGTTGACAATGACCTGTGAACAGCTTTACATTGCAGTACCATCGTCAGGCCGATGGTACTGCAATGAAAAATTACTTCCCCGTGTAACCACTGGGAAGTAATGGTAAAAAATCGTCCAGTACAGACACGCTTTTTTCTCAGTAGCAGCATTACCGTAAATTTCGCACAGCATCCTAACCTGAGTCACGGAACTACCCGTAAATTAGCAAGTTCGTTCTTCTGTATATCATGACTGTAAAGTGCGAGTAGAATAAACATAGTTTTTGTTTCGTAATGTCGGTGTTTCACTCTGTTTATCTAAAAATATAGTTTTTATGGACCCAGATTTGAAGGCGAATCTCATTTATTCGAGCATACACATTCAATAACTCACGCAACCAGTTAAAATGTTTTTTTAATTGCTAGCGACACACTAGACATTTCATTGTTAACGTTGGAACGTTTTAAGTGCTCCTGTATAGTTAAATTTTGTTTATTCTCATTTTTGAAGTTTGAAGTTACAGGTCTAAGTGACGTGAACTTTTTAACTAGTGCAGGAACGATAACTCTTTGGTGGCAGCAGCGAAGAACGCTCCGTGTGATATCAGAAACGTTCGTCTCTAAAACCTGAAGCTATAGTCTATTCGTTGTTTCTTCCCATTTTTTGAATCAAAGATTTGAAAAATTACCCCGTGTATGACGTACTTGGTGGTTTCTTAAATACATAATGTATCCATTTTTAGGTTAAATTGAAGTTTTACTTTTTTTATCTATAAATTATAATACTTAATTCATCATTAATATAAATAAAAACAGGGACAAAATTTGTGTTGGTAATGCCTAGTAAGAAATAGTTTATATGCAACATATTACACAGAGTGCGCACGAATGCGGTGCACTATCCGTTTAGTGCGATTTTCTATACTTAGTTAAGCTTTGTTTGCATAATGANAGAGTGCGCACGAATGCGGTGCACTATCCGTTTAGTGCGATTTTCTATACTTAGTTAAGCTTTGTTTGCATAATGAGGAAGAATAGTCTGACAGTAAAACTTAAGCAGGGCTTCAGAAAAGTACACCCTGAATGGATTATATTATAAAAAACTAAATTTTCCGTATGTTTATTGTGCAGAGCGAAGTACNCCACTGCTTCGCTCAGAAGTAGGGAACTGTGCTGATAAAGACAGCCAA
This sequence comes from Clitarchus hookeri, assembly GCA_002778355.1. Taxonomy (NCBI): domain Eukaryota; kingdom Metazoa; phylum Arthropoda; class Insecta; order Phasmatodea; family Phasmatidae; genus Clitarchus; species Clitarchus hookeri. The sequence continues at coordinate 13,043 of NQII01003789.1, read as the reverse complement.
GGTCCTGATAATTGCATCAAGGCTCCGAAGGCGCTGTCCCTTTCCCTTCCCCCGCTCCCTCAAATTCCCTTTCCAATCTGTAGACGCTTTTCGGGGCGTGGATAAAGAAGAGTGAACATTTCTTCCAAAAGAACGGCGGGAGTATAGTGTTCTGTGACGTTCTCGTCAATGCCGCGAACATTTCTTTAGTAGTTTTCTTTTGTGATAGCTTTTTTTATAGATTTCCATTTTACAGTAAATGTGTTCGTTTTAAATAAGGTTTCTCAGTTATGTAACTTTTGCTTGGGGAACGGGTAAATTCAAATTCGCGTCATCACTTTAGGGCATCGATTAGTGTTGGCACAAATCAGTTATGCTTGGGTTACAGTTTGCCTGGAGGAATATGAGCCAATAATAGTTATCTCAAGAAGAGAATAACCGAGTTGCTAGCGACCCGATTACGGAATAGGCAGAGACCTTAAACATTCGCGAGTTCCATGACCTGCAGGCTAGACTCCACAGTATTATGTACATATATGCCGATATATACTGCACATTGGTTGTCTGCTGTCACATAGGAAGGCGACGATTGGGCCAGCGTTCTCCAGGAGGTGTCACACGCCGTGTGGACCAATGGCTGAAGTTACATAAACGCACGTGTTTTGAATTCTTTCTTGTCCCAAAATTAATCCGCGAATTCTTCGGGTCTCTAGGAATAGGTGATCCAAAATAAAATGTATGGCGATACTCTAGATGCATCTGTGGTCATTAGCTGATTAGCTGCGTGCTATTTTGAAAGTATGCATTACGTCTAATTTGTTCCAACCTATGGTGGAAGATTCCCTATCGATTGGACTGACGTCTGGTAAGCAAGTCTCTGAAGAAGTGATTGGTGAACGTTCTTCCACAGTACTGTTGACAAGTTAGGAGCATTTATTTGCTGGAACAGATGAAGGGATACGTGTGGAGGATTAGCTTTTTTTAAAGGGTTTAGTGGGATGTTGTGTGACCTTTTCGTAGTTAGAGGAGGGTCCCAACTGGGCTATGAGCCTAAGAGCAAGATCTTCGGTCTGAGATACACTCTTGAGCAGTACAATTAAACAGTGTCCAGCCACGCATGACAGGGATGTCCTCAGCTCTTAAACTGACAGTCTCAGTAACTGCTGAGCACCGAATGGAGAAGAAACCAGATCTCACCACAATTTATCGTGGGCAGATCACTGGGGCTAGACGTATGAGGCACTGCATATCCAACGTCGTGCAGACACTATAATTTTCACGTGACACTATGCCAAGAGTGTACCGAGGATTCATGGATTCGGGTAGAATCTCCGCCGTCGAGAACAACTATCGTGGCATACAACGCGTCGACGACAGGGGTCGCCGCCGGTTTAGCTCGGTTGGGACAGCGGATGGACAGGCGACAGTTTAGCAGATCACTCGCTAGTTCAGCGGTGGTTGACAATGACCTGTGAGCAGCTATATATTGCAGAACCATCGTCAGGCCAAAAGGAGGTGCTACACACTTCTAGCAGGCAGGTGTCTACAATTCAACTGGTCATGATTGTAAACTGAGGGTTGTGGACTTCATCCTATAGACTATTGAACCAGCAGAATGCTCTGGCCTTATACAGTGCGTATTCACTCTTCACTGTGTGAACAATACCGTGAAACAACTGGGAAGTAATGGTAAAAAATCATCCAGTACAGACACACTTTTTTCTCAGCAGCAGCATTACCGTAAATTTCACACAGCATCCGAACCTCATTAATGGAACATCCCGTAAATTTGCAAGTTCGCCATTCTGTATTTCATGATTGTAAAGTGCGAGTAGAATAAACATATTTTTAGTTTCGTAATGCCGGTGTTTCACTCTGTTTTTGCTTAAAAAAAATAACCTTACAAAAATATAGTTTTTATGAACCCAGATTTGAAGGCGATTCAAATTTATTCGAGCGTACACCTTGAATCACTCGCTCAACCAGTTCAAATAATTTTTTTTAATTGCTAGCGACACGCAAGAAATTTCATTGTTAATGTTGGAATGTTTGAAGTGCTCCTGCATAGTTATATTTTGTTTATTCTCATTTTTTAAGTTTGAAGGTACAGGTCTCAGTGACGTGAAATTTCTAACTAGTGCAGGAACGATAACTCTTTGGTGGCAGCAGCGAAGAACGCTCCGTGTAATCACAGTAACGTTCGTCTCTAAAACCCGAAGCTATAGTCTACTCGTTGTTTCTTCCCAATTTTTTTAATCAAACATTTGAACAATTACCCCGTGTACGACGTACTTGGTGGTTTCTTAAATACATAATGTATCTATTTTTAGGTTAAATTGAAGTTTTACTTTTTTTATCTATAAATTATAATACTTAATTCATCATTAATATAAATAAAAACAGGGACAAAATTTGTGTTTGTAATGCCTAGTAAGAAATAGTTCATATGCAACATATTATTACACTGAGTGCGCACGAATGCGGTGCACTATCCGTTTAGTGCGATTTTCTATACTTAGTTAAGCTTTGTTTGCATAATGAGGAAGGATAGTCTGACAGTAAAACTTAAGCAGGGCTTCAGAAAAGTACACCCTGAATGGATTATATTATAAAAAACTAAATTTTCCGTATGTTTATTGTGCAGAGCGAAGTACTATTTATCTTTATAACGGACAACGTTTCTGTATATCGACGGAGTGTTTCGGTCAAAATTTCAGTGTGTTTGCGAAAAAATAATTTTGAACAGTTTTCGAAGGTTTTATTTCTCTCTTTTGCTATGCTATGGTAAGAAACTGTGATCTTGCACTTTTAATGAAGCGACTGCGTCTAAAAGCGACGAAACACAGTGAATAATAATGTGGTGGTGAAACAGCCTCGTATTTCGAGAGCTCTACAGCCACACACGTCAGCGAAACGGCGTTTCTTTCCAGCAACATGTTCGAGCACACTTCGCCCATCAGAGCCTGCCAACAGGCAGCCCAACCTATAGTGAACCTTTTGCAGAACGCAACAGCCAATCAGGCACAAGGCCAGTTCCACGAACCCCACCCTTATCGAAGGTATTGCTTCCCCCTTTCAGCCTAGGCTTGTCTACTCTGGTCTGAGGGANCCATTTATCTTCATAACGGACAACGTTTCTGTATATCGACGGAGTATTTCGGTAAAAATTTCAGTGTGTTTGCGAAAAAATAATTTTGAACAGTTTTCGAAGGTTTTATTTCTCTCTTTTGCTATGCTATGGTAAGAAACTGTGATCTTGCACTTTTAATGAAGCGACTGCGTCTAAAAGCGACGCAACACAGTGAATAATAATGTGGTGGTGAAACAGCCTCGTATTTTGAGAGCTCTACAGCCACACACGTCAGCGAAACGGCGTTTCTTTCCAGCAACATGTTCGAGCACACTTCGCCCATCAGAGCCTGCCAACAGGCAGCCCAACCTATAGTGAACCTTTTGCAGAACGCAACAGCCAATCAGGCACAAGGCCAGTTCCACGAACCCCACCCTTATCGAAGGTATTGCTTCCCCCTTTCAGCCTAGGCTTGTCTACTCTGGTCTGAGGGACGGCGGTGTGTAGTCGTCAGAGTGCTTGACTCTCACCTCGGTGAACCAGGTTCGGTTCCCGGCGGAGTCGCTCTCGGATTTTTGCATGTGGGAATCGTGTCGGTACTACGCCGCTGGTCGGCGGGGTTTTGTCGGGGATCTCCCGTTTTTTCCCGCCCCTGCATTCCGTCTTTGCTCTATACTCACCTCGCTTCACCCTCATAGGCTCTCGAGACCTCGATGTAAAGAGCCACCCACATCTCTCCAATCCACTACTCATGTTTACTTCTAGTGGAACCCTACCTATTATTACCAGCAGTGGCGCATTCATTAGTAGCACGTTTATTACAATATGAATTTAATATCTTTAGGTGAACATCAGGAATTAGTTAATGCCCTATTCAGAGGGGCAGTAATATTTTGCGAAAATATTTTGAGACAAATACAGTTCAAAGCACTGTAGGTAGGGTCGTCCAGCTCCTTTGATTGGATAAACAATTTTCTGGTCCGTGTTAACCGTTTGCTCACGAATCACGAAGGTTCAGTGTCGGAGTAACTTAGTCCTGAGTGGCTTGGTCAAAGGCGGACACGGCACCAGCAGCCAATGGATGTATAACAACAGCTGAGATGTGTATATAGTATTGAAGTCTACTGTGTGCTCCGATTTTTACGGGAAAAGTCACTGGCTATTCATAATTTTCGAAGACACGCCTATTACTTGAAATTGAAGCATGTTCGCTGTGCTACGAAACATATTATAAACATGATTATTTCAATGAAGAAATTGAACACTTGCCCAGTGGCTCGTACAAAGTGCACTGCGCTCGGTGGTATCAGATGTCGCCGAGTATTGGCTGTTTCGTACTAGAATACCAACACAGAAATAAATTTATTTGGAACTTTGTAGTTTATACTTACACAAAATGAAAGTAGATCTAGTTAAAAAAAAACGTTATTTTAGTGGAAGTGAAATTGTACAGAAAGGTGAATAAACGTGTCGTAAATGTAACCCATGCTTTCTAAATCTGCAGTATTCTTCATACACACGAATTGCACTTTTCAACTATTACATATTTTAACAAAAACAACACAAACTCACTATGCTGTGACTTTTCAGTGCTGCGTTTAAAATATATCCAGTATTAGCAAGTTTATACATGACTACTCTCCTAAAGAAGTGAGAAGTTGTAAATGGTTGCAACGTTAAAAAAAGATTAAAATTTAAGACGTAACATACACGAGACTTTAGAATTAAAATTAATAATTGAAATGTGTGCATCTATAGCTTACCGCAGATTTTGAGTAGCTGAAAACGGTGGTAGTAAAAAACTTTAAAATCCTCCTGCAGCTTCTGAATTTAAATTGATTTTATTACTGTTGCAACACTAAAAAAAAAAACGAATTAAAAAGCAATTATTTCATAATAAGTTGATATAGATTTATTTTCGACGAGCGTACATATATGTATATGTACACAAAGAAATCACGATTCATATTAAGTTATTAAATATGCTACATTGTAGAGATACCAGCGTGAATTCGATGGATATTAACAATGATAACTTAGTAAATAACCGTAATAAATTTTTTTTAAACACAGAAAGATAAAATTTTTCATTAGAACGAACAAGCTATCCAGTCCATAAAAACCGAATAAACAAAACGAAATTGTGCAAATTTACAAATAAACATTTGACTTAAAAAATCTGACTTCTTCTGTAAATATTTTTTTTGCGGTTCTCCTTTCTCTCGTTGTATATAAAAAGCGTGTTCTTTAATAACTTTGAAGAAAACGATTATTTATGACGGATGCTTTTACTAAGTTGAATAAGCTCTCAAACAAAAATTATATTGCTTTCTCAAAACGCGTCTTTTTACCCGCGAACAAATAACAATTCTCGAATAAAATACAACTGAAGGCGGAAACGGCGAAAGCTTTGCATTGGTGACAAATGGTAATTCTACAAAGATTTTTTTTATTTTTAGAACTTTAAATAATATGGTTCGGACAGGTGAAGAATATTTACAACTCGCAATTATTTACTTTACTTATTATCGCAAGCAAGAAAATTGAAATGCAAGAAGCCATTACACTCTAAGGAAATGTTTTTGAGTTCACGATGCTCAGTAACGTACTTTGTGGTTAGCAGTCCTATATTGCTTAAATATATTTTTGACGGGAAAATATTTCATATTGTGCACTTGATTTACCAAATAACGAATTCTATTAAATAAAGGGGTGTATTAGATTTTAAACCCACTCAGTATTCATAAATCGCTGGCCGTATGGCGTACGGGCTGTGTGTTAGAAGTGTTTAAAACTTTCATTACAGTCGAGAAAGTTTACTGAACTTTTAACAGTGTATTAACGAGGAGCTATAACGCTATAAATTCGTGGGCAGCGACAGGAAAATAATGCGAGTCCGCTGAACTATATGCTATACACAACAGTTGAGTGCATACTCGAGCCTCAGTAGTTAGTTCGTTAGCTCGTACCTAAGCGAAAAGGAATTTCTACCGCAAACCAGGAGTTGCGGAATAGAGCCTGGGTTTCCTCGAAGTCTTTTTAGTAACTCAGAAACCCTTAGAGCGTGTATGCTAAACTATGCCCCAGTTACGAGAAAGTACAGGATTACATTTCTTTGATGTCTAGAATATGATCAACAGATTGACGTCAAATATATTTGTTGCTATGTAAGACAACTTACGAGTGATATCCACAGTTGCAAGAAATGGCGGTTGTGATAGTTTTTGTTCCGACTCTCATCCGTCCACATGGCACCGAATACGTTTACTGTGCTTGACACTAAAAACCTGATTCAGTAAGAATTTCACTCTTTACATCAGTTAACAGCACCTCACTTAGCCAACAGTTACTTAAGTCTACTTAACTGAAGAATTGATAAAAAAAATACTTTTTTTCCTAACCTTACATATTAAGTGACATTTTCCATTGATTCATCAACCGTTAGTTAGCTGTTTTTTCAGTGATTTGTTTTTGACTGATGGATCAGTTAAAGAACGTGTATCGAATGAATTTACAAACGCTTAACCTGATACAACCAATAACAAATATATGCTTTTTAGTGTGAGTTTCGTCTTTTACCATACCATTTTATGAGGCAACATGAACATCCAGTCTATCATTTCGTTTNCTTTTCAGTGCTGCGTTTAAAATATATCCAGTATTAGCAAGTTTATACATGACTACTCTCCTAAAGAAGTGAGAAGCTGTAAATGGTTGCAACGTTAAAAAAAGATTAAAATTTAAGATGTAACATACACGAGACTTTAGAATTAAAATTAATTATTTAAATGTGTGCATATATAGCTTACCGCAGATTTTGAGTAGCTGAAAACGGTGGTAGTAAAAAACTTTAAAATCCTCCTGCAGCTCCTGAATTTAAATTGATTTTATTACTGTTGCAACACTAAAAAAAACTAATTAAAAAGCAATTATTTCATAATAAGTTGATATAGATTTATTTTCGACGAGCGTACATTTATGTATATGTACACAAAGAAATCACGATTCATATTAAGTTATTAAATATGCTACATTGTAGAGATACCAGCGTGAATTCGATGGATATTAACAATGAAAACTTAGTAAATAACCGTAATAAATTTTTTTTAAACACAGAAAGATAACATTTTTCATTAGAACGAACAAGCTATCCAGTCCATAAAAACCGAATAAACAAAACGAAATTGTGCAAATTTACAAATAAACATTTGACTTAAAAAATCTGACTTCTTCTGTAAATATTTTTTTTGCAGTTCTCCTTTCTCTCGTTGTATATAAAAAGCGTGTTCTTTGATAACTTTGAAGAAAACGATTATTTATGACGGATGCTTTTACTAAGTTGAATAAGCTCTCAAACAAAAATGATATTGCTTTCTCAAAACGCGTCTTTTTACCCGCGAACAAATAACAATTCTCGAATAAAATACAACTGAAGGCGGAAACGGCGAAAGCTTTGCATTGGTGACAAATGGTAATTCTACAAAGATTTTTTTTATTTTTAGAACTTTAAATAATATGGTTCGGACAGGTGAAGAATATTTACAACTCGCAATTATTTACTTTACTTATTATCGCAAGCAAGAAAATTGAAATGCAAGAAGCCATTACACTCTAAGGAAATGTTTTTGAGTTCACGATGCTCAGTAACGTACTTTGTGGTTAGCAGTCCTATATTGCTTAAATATATTTTTGACGGGAAAATATTTCATATTGTGCACTTGATTTACCAAATAACGAATTCTATTAAATAAAGGGGTGTATTAGATTTTAAACCCACTCAGTATTCATAAATCGCTGGCCGTATGGCGTACGGGCTGTGTGTTAGAAGTGTTTAAAACTTTCATTACAGTCGAGAAAGTTTACTGAACTTTTAACAGTGTATTAACGAGGAGCTATAACGCTATAAATTCGTGGGCAGCGACAGGAAAATAATGCGAGTCCGCTGAACTATATGCTATACACAACAGTTGAGTGCATACTCGAGCCTCAGTAGTTAGTTCGTTAGTTCGTACCTAAGCGAAAAGGAATTTTTACCGCATACCAGGAGTTGCGGAATAGAGCCTGGGTTTCCTCGAAGTCTTTTTAGTAACTCAGAAACCCTTAGAGCGTGTATGCTAAACTATGCCCCAGTTACAAGAAAGTACAGAATTACATTTCTTTGATGTCTAGAATCTGATCAACAGATTGGCGTCAAATATATTTGTTGCTATGTAAGACAACTTACGAGTGATATCCACAGTTGCAAGAAATGGCGGTTGTGATAGTTTTTGTTCCGACTCTCATCCGCCCACATGGCACCGAATACGTTTACTGTGCTTGACACTAAAAACCTGATTCAGTAAGAATTTCACTCTTTACATCAGTTAACAGCACCTCACTTAGCCAACAGTTACTTAAGTCTATTTAACTGACGAATTGATAAAAAAAATACTTTTTTTCCTAACCTTACATATTAAGTGACATTTTCCATTGACTCATCAACCGTTAGTTAGCTGTTTTTTCAGTGATTTGTTTTTCACTGATGGATCAGTTAAAGAACGTGAATCGAATGAATTTACAAACGCTTAACCTAATAAAACCAATAACAAATATATACTTTTTAGTGTGAGTTTCGTCTTTTACCATACCATTTTATGAGGCAACATGAACATCCAGTCTATCATTTCGTTTTNCTTTTTAGTGTGAGTTTCGTCTTTTACCATACCATTTTATGAGGCAACATGAACATCCAGTCTATCATTTCGTTTTCATGTTATCACCACAACTCTCGGTTTGAAGGTTTACACTGCGTTAAATGTGGTGAAGTGAGTGTACTCATATATGATAATTGTTTTAACAATTCTAATGTAACCAATTAAAATAAAAACGAAAAGAAAGGACATACAATTCAAAGCTTCATATTTTCGATGCCAAATATAATTCATATATTTTTCCCCACCACTGCTCACGTTGGTTCAGTAACTCGACTGGTCAAGTAACGGCCTGAAATTGGATTATTGTGGGTTCAAATCCTCGACACCGCCAAATTTATTTTCCTCTTTTTTAATTTACGTTAAATTGTGTTACGTAAACAGTGAATATCGGAAATATGTTTATTTCTCGTAATGAATTGGCTAAATTCAATAAAGACTAAATTTAATTCACCGCACGCAGTTTGCTGTCACTAATTCAATCAGTTGAATTGTTTCACTGAGACAGCCAGTAGATTCACACCGATTCTATTTGGAGGCATTTTTAATGATTAGGGTAGTTTAATTTCACTGCGAATCAGTGTAATTCCACAGATTCCAATTCAAGAGTGTACCAAGTTCATTATTGGCTTGTCATCAGCCACTAGGGCGCTGAGTTGATATTTCCCCAATGAAACGTTTGTTTATTGTGTGGAAGCATTAGCAGTCAGTTGCGTTATATCGTGTTACTATAACAAAGAAAGTTCTGCGGGAGAATTACTGCGGTGTTCTTGTAAGATNCAGTCAGTTGCGTTATATCGTGTTACTATAACAAAGAAAGTTCTGCGGGAGAATTACTGCGGTGTTCTTGTAAGATCCTGTCAAATACAAACGGAACAATTACTTCTTATCAGCACAAGTTTTATTTTCAAAAGCAAAAAAAAAAAATTATTTACGTTGTTGGTGCATGGCCTTCGAAGTGTTAAATAAATTTGTGAATGTTTCCNAAAAAATTATTTACGTTGTTGGTGCATGGCCTTCGAAGTGTTAAATAAATTTGTGAATGTTTCTGCTACCTGTCCATTGGTAAGTTTGCGTCGAGCAACGTAACAGGAACGCGACATATTGAATGGTATTTGATTGATTGCTATCTTGCCGTCTTCGTATGCAGGCAGCAAGTTGGCGTTATTATAAGAGCAAGTAGCCTCAGCTCACATGCCATGGACATCAACACAACACACCTGTCCTCTCTCGGAGTTTAACCTGGTGTATACTTTCCTCTTTTCTGATCGTAATCTGAACAGAGACTGAGAGTTACACCACTATTTCACTGCCATGTCATGCCCTGACAACACACCAACGATAGATAACATGACCACAATAGATGTGAAACCCAGCAAACAGATAAGATAATCATAAACTCAAGGTCATGGACTTAAAATTAATTCGCAGCTGTTATCTCGAGGCTAAAGGTTTTGAACGCATCACCGTACAGTAGATTTAGCGTACGTTACGTGGCATAGTAATGAGAACCACGTTAAAATAAGAACCGCTGAACCGATTTCGGTCAAACAAACTTTATTGTCATTTGTGCATTAAACACAATCTCTAAATGACCAAGAATATGCAAATTTCCAGTTGTACCAGTTAGCTTCCTATAAATGCATATTTCATCTCCAGGCTCAAACTTCATCTTCTTACGAGAAAACAGAACGGGATGTGNTTACGTGGCATAGTAATGAGAACCACGTTAAAATAAGAACCGCTGAACCGATTTCGGTCAAACAAACTTTATTGTCTTTTGTGCATTAAACACAATCTCTAAATGACCAAGAATATGCAAATGTCCAGTTGTACCAATTAGCTTCCTATAAATGCATATTTCATCTCCAGGCTCAAACTTCATCTTCTTACGAGAAAACAGAACGGGATGTGANTTAGCTTCCTATAAATGCATATTTCATCTCCAGGCTCAAACTTCATCTTCTTACGAGAAAACAGAACGGGATGTGAATAAATACTAATTACAGCAATCTGAATTACAACACATTCATGTACTGGCACTGTATTCCAACAAATTATATCACGGGGATAAATTTCAGCCAAACTAGTAAACTTCGGGTCACCTACATTATAAAGTTTACGAAAAAAAAAANTATATCACGGGGATAAATTTCAGCCAAACTAGTAAACTTCGGGTCACCTACATTATAAAGTTTACGAAAAAAAAAAACTCCAAATGTTCTCTTTCAGCTTTAGCTTTATCGCTAAATGACCTGCTGTATGCAGCTGACTGACNAAAACTCCAAATGTTCTCTTTCAGCTTTAGCTTTATCGCTAAATGACCTGCTGTATGCAGCTGACTGACATATGGTGAATCAGCGCAGTCACCTTCAGCCAAGATAACAGTTGACCAGACGCCAACCCCCCAAGGCTTGTGAAATAGCGAGCCTTTACAGCCCTCCTACATATCCACTGAGACCCTCGCACTGAGATCCAGCCTTGGCACATCCGCTCACTGCGCCGACCAATAAGTGGGTGGGNGATATCCACTGAGACCCTCGCACTGAGATCCAGCCTTGGCACATCCGCTCACTGCGCCGACCAATAAGTGGGTGGGGACCCTCAACATCTCCTTCAGCATTCGGAGCTTCAACCACTGCCACCGCGAGTTTAACCAAACGGACTGTTCTCCTGAGAGATCCTCTGGTTAAGACTGCAGATCCCCCCTCCCTCCTCTTACCTAGTCAATTCCCACGTGACGAGTGGGTTTCACACTGAAGTATTCCATTATCGTAACTAGAACCACCTTTTTTTCGCAGAAATTGTTACGCGTAAACTACACTTTAATATCCTGCGTGCACACTTGCANGTAACTAGAACCACCTTTTTTTCGCAGAAATTGTTACGCGTAAACTACACTTTAATATCCTGCGTGCACACTTGCAACCTTTGTTTGCCTATTGACCGCTTGTCTTTGTGTGATGACAGCCTGTTAGAGGAGTGAGCCAATGAGAATTAAGCTTCTCCGACAATGACCGTCCGTGATTCGCGGGCAGACAGACAAGACGAGTAAACAATTTGAATGATCACATACCGAAAGCGGTTGTGAACAAAAGTGTTTTGGAACAAAACCTGTCTTGAAATTTTTTTTGCTAAAAGCAGCAGTCCCTAACTATAGCCAATCGAATTTCTCCACATTGAAACTCTAGTTTTGGACCCTAAGTAGCCTTAGCGTAAGACATTCGAGGTGATTCCGAATTGCGCCATCCTATCAGAACGGGAGCGAGACGCCATACGGTTAGGGACTGGAAATAGTCTCGAATTGGATGACAGTTTATTAGACACGCCCATAGGAGATCTCTGTGCCAATAAGAGATCAACAACAAGGAAACGAGCACAGCAACATGTGCCACCCTGTCTGAGGTAAAACTGGCTACACACTAGGGCAGCAGCCAAAGAGCAGGAAACTGCGGCTCGAAATTACAAACATATAACCGCGGAGTCTAGTCTACTAGTCGTTTAAAGCGCGAAATTTCCCTTTCTCTACATACAGTATTTTGAAAAATATGTTCGCAAAATAACTTCCCGCGGTATTCAGTGTTCTTGCAGCATCGACTGTTCATCTTTCAGAAGACTCCCGAAACTCTGATTCCCAGCGGAGAAGTCTCTTATACCACAGAATTCAGTATTTATTTATAATTTTTTTTTTTCGTGATCTCAGACTTGACTAATGTATTTAATAGTGGCTTGTGACGCTTGTCTGCGAGAGGAAGTTTTTTTTATAATAATAATATGAAGATTATGTGTTACCTGGGATGATATATTAGGTGATTTGGGCAGCAGGTNAAAGTTTTTTTTATAATAATAATATGAAGATTATGTGTTACCTGGGATGATATATTAGGTGATTTGGGCAGCAGGTACAGGGACACAGAACTACTTCACTTCTGTCTTAATCAGCTCTGTTTACGATTGGAGCCGCGGTAGTGTAGTGGTCAGAATACTCGCCTCCCATCCAGGCGAACCAGGTCCGATTACCCGCGGGGTCGCCCCCGGATTTTTCGTATGTGGGTATCGTGCCGTACGATGCCGCTAGTCGGCGGGTTTCTCGTGGTTCTCCCGTTTCCCTAGTCCTTGCATTTCGGCGCTGCTCCATACTCACCTCACTTCAGCCTCGTCAGATCGCAAGACCACGTTATTTATAGCAGCCCAAATCTCTCCACTTGCCTCTGTTTACGTTTACATCGTCCACGAACTAGTTCCGATCGCAGTCACTTCTCATTAGAAGTAAACTACATGTATTTAAGTACATCAGAACTACT
>NQII01003788.1:227995-238779 GCA_002778355.1 Clitarchus hookeri | reverse complement strand
GGACAACAAAACGATAGAAAATACCACAGAACAATATAGAAAAAACCCAACAATGAGCAAGTGTAACTATGAAGGAATAGTAATGCATATTAATGCAGTCAGACGAAGAATGACACAAAATAACGGAGAAAAAACAACCACAAACAAGAAGACTCCGAAGTAACTGATTTTTGTACTTTTCTCTATTAGCAAGTAATTTTGATGAGATATTCGCTGACTCAATTTGTAGGAATTTGATCGTCAAAAAATTTTAAGCTGAGAGAATTTTTTCACCAGGTCTGATTGCAATTGCAGTTCCTGAGGTACGATGTAATTATATAATAATATGATTTTACTAGAGGCAGTACCTTCCAAAATGGCGTAATGTTGAAGCTTTCACTCATAGAATTTGAAGCACGAAGTAGGTGATTCAGCAAACTGTTACCGAGTTAAATGAACCTGACGGTACCTGAGATATTGCATACAACAGTGCAGAATAAGTCTGCTGTTTTGAAAATACGGACCTTTTTTTGTACAAATTTCCAAGCGGACTTTCATAGCACTGTTTGCATGCACATTGTGGCAGACATTTTTTGAAGAAGTTAACCGCGAGTGTGTGGTGTACACAAGAAGAACTGTCACTACACAGCTGAGTTGAAAATGGTCAGATTTTTCTACGAACGTAACACGTAAAATAATTGTAACGAAGCAGTTATTTCGTAAATACAAAATTTAACCACTTAAAAATTTATTTAACAATTTTCGCTATACTAAAATATTTGTATGATTATTTGTTNACCAGGTCTGATTGCAATTGCAGTTCCTGAGGTACGATGTAATTATATAATAATATGATTTTACTAGAGGCAGTACTTTCCAAAATGGCGTAATATTGAAGTTTGTACTCATAGAATTTGAAGCACGAAGTAGGTGATTCAGCAAACTGTTACCGAGTTAAATGAACCTGACGGTACCTGAGATATTGCATACAACAGTGCAGAATAAGTCTGCTGTTTTGAAAATACGGACCTTTTTTTGTACAAATTTCCAAGCGGACTTTCATAGCACTGTTTGCATGCACAATGTGGCAGACATTTTTTGAAGAAGTTAACCGCGAGTGTGTGGTGAACACAAGAAGAACTGTCACTACACAGCTGAGTTGAAAATGGTCCGATTTTTCTACGAACGTAACACGTAAAATAATTGTAACGAAGCAGTTATTTCGCAAATACAAAATTTAACCACTTAAAAATTTATTTAACAATTTTCGCTATACTAAAATATTTGTATGATTATTTGTTGGGACAAGTTGCAATATTTTAAAAACATAACCTCAAAAACATTTTATTCCATATGTAGCTGTGTAACAAAGTGGCTAGCAAATTATACTAGTAAATTGTTTTAATTGGCGACGAGATACTGCCAGTATATAGCGTTTGTTGGAAATGCAACATTTGGCGTCTTGAGCAGTTCCGAAAACACAATATAAAAATTAAATTAATAAAGTTAGAGCTACAATACAAAATAACGTCAAAGGAGGCTGTAAATTAGGGTTTTGAACAACTGCCATGTTTCCTATTAGAGTAACAAGTTTGGTTGAAATTCCTCAAATATTTTGGTAGATGTGAAATTCTAATCTATACATATTGTGAAACTTAACGTCTGTCTGTCTGTCTGTCTGTCTATCTGTTAGTGCACTATCACTCGAGAACCACTTATGCGATTTACGTGCTTTTTTTCCATTCATAGCTATGTTCTCTGACCAGGTATTAGTATATATTTTGTTATGTAAAGTAACATAGGTAATAAGCAGTGACGATAATAGTGAATCAAGTCGGAAAAAGTTTGCGCCAGCGCGCTCTCTTGCAATACGCTGTCTAAACCGGTAAAGATGGAATAATATCATTTAGTAAAGAATTGTGTTGAATAAAAAGACAAAAAAAAAAAACTCCGCGGTAGCATATACCTATATTTATAGCAGATAAATACTAACAAGCGTTTTTACCATTTAATTTCTCAATAAATAAATACGTAAAATTCAAGCTGTGGTTTCCCCATTAAAAAGTTTNTCTCAGTACTTTAGAGAAATTCTTAACAGAGTTTTACTGTACATACAATTGGAGTACTCGAAAACGCGCGCAAACAAATATTTCAAATTTTAAAACTTTGCTGTTTAGATTCCTGTCGAACTTGTTTTATTAGGATGTTCATACCATTATTAAGCATTAATAAATGCACAATCGCCGTTAGTATCCTAATTGTGACAAAAACCACAAACAAACTCTCCTAAGGGCCCCCTCCAAATCATTAGACGTGATAAGATTCTTCCCCCTGATAATTTGCTGTCATTGTCATATGACGATGTAAAACTCGCTCATAAAACAATGCGTACAATTAAGAACATAACACAGAGCATTAGACTGACAGGGCATGGGTTCGTTTTTAACAGGAAACTTACTGGATCGGCTAGGTCCTGTATAGCGTGTTACGGCACTTATCGACCATCTCGAAATACACTAGTTAACAGGTTTAAAAAATGTACATGCAAACTCACCAGTTGTGAAAATGTAGTTAAACCTTGATTAAGGGCATTCTCATCTGGCCCCTAACATTTAGTCATCGCGCCAGTCACCACGTTGTTATTCTATAGATAAAGCATGGTCTATGTTCTTTTTCAAATATATTTTGACATTTCTGAAGTTGATTTTATATCCACTGTATATAAGAAAATTTGTTAATAGATTTCGTTATGGTTTCTCTCTCACTTCATATATAAACAAATGACTTGAGCTATTTTCCATTAATTTGGAATTATTTGTTTCCGTCTTTTACTTCGGAGATGAATTTGGTTGCTTTTTAACGTTGGTTCTCAAATTTAAGAAACTCAGCACTGATCTGATCACTTAATGATGATTTATGGTATCTCATTTGTTTTACGCCTTCTTTGTGCTTATTTTAATGTTACTTCATCATTATTGTTCAGGCATTCATTCGATTGGCAAACAATTTCTTCATTCCAATTCTTAGGTTACTTGTTTTCGTATTGGTTAGTAATATTTTATCCAAGACTATCTATATATTATTCTTGGCAATGTTTTGTCCAACAATCTTAATAACGTTACACATAAGCATGTGGTTTCTCTTCTTTGTTTGTTGAAGTGTTTCAATAATTTATGTCCATAATGAATATAATTTCCTACAGTGTTTATTAATTTATATGAGGGTTTTTGGGATCTTTGATCATTATATAGTTTTTATAAATACGTTTATCTATTCACCTTTCTTTTTTCTGTATGTTTGTTTTGTAGGTATATTGTATAAGCCTTTTGTATCAAGATTTATTATATTTTCAACCTCTTTGTTAGAAAATTTTAAACGATTCTTCTTCCTAAATTATTTGGTTAAGTTTTTCTGCGTAGCCTTGTTTTATACACTTCGTTATATTTCTCCGCTCACTATTTATATTGTCAGTAATTATTTTAATTTGTTTGCATATTCATATTTTTTGTAGAAATAAATGTTCCTACAATTCAATTGTTTATCGTATACTTTATAAAATGTTCTATTGGTTGGATTTTTTTTTTTTATATATCTTCTTCCATCTTGGGACTGAAGATAATTTTGCTATAACTAAGAAGAAATCAGAAGAACTTTGACATTCTGTATTAATGGAATTGTTCTTTTTAACATTACATAAATTGTGAACAATCTAAGTCTTTGAGGTCTCTAGCTATATTTGTAAATATCTTTTTCCTTAAAAGCTCAACTTTTTAATTTATTATACGATGCAGAATTTTACAGTTCATGATCAACATAATTTAATGTTGTTCCCCTATAATTTCCAAGAGATGTGACACGAGTGTTTAGTTTTGTAAGTAAAGCCTATGGTCTAAAATGGTAAACCAATGAGAGGATTTATTTATGAATCAAATGCCGACAGAGTGAGCTTTCAACGCCAATTTTTGTTCAAATATGGAAAATTGTTTCTGAAATGTCACATGCCACCCAAACATTGAAAATTGCAGCAATGTGGAAATAAGCACCTGGAACGCTCAAAATGTCTAAAATTCCAATATCCTTGTTAATCATTTTAAGTGCCGTATCCGGGGGAAATTGGTATATGATATGAAAATATTAAGGAGACATACAAACACACCGACAAGTAGGCAGAGGGGTGATCTCGTATGCTTGCTTTTCCTTCTGAAAGTAGGGTAAAAAAGACGATAAACAGCAAAGAATTTGAGACAGCACAATAAATCAAGTCTTGTCGCTTAATGAACCGAGATCTTTCCCTACTCCCGGGTGATGATAAACTCTTGGAACTCGCCACAGCATCAGGCTGCATTTGAACGAGTTTGGTCATTCACGAGCAACTGCAAGGAAATAATACCCTCACAAGTAACCCCTGTAGAAAATCGCTTTAGTGGATAACGTGCTGGGGTAGCCTGGTCTAGGTATATGTTCGTACGAATGAGGCACAGAATAAATGAACTACTTAGGACGATGTTAGCCAGAGAAGCAAAACAGCAATTGATCAGGAAAATACTCGTTGTTCAACGTGAAACTATACGACTTTAAAACCCTAGCATTTGACTGCCATACAGTCTGTATTAAATGCCAAAAGGGTCATTGCCATTAGTTCTACAAACAGTTTTTTGAGCGTTTTCTTGAATACCAACGCAAAAAGACAATATCTTGGCTTCGTTGCAGGGCTTCAAATAGTGAGTGAGTGAAGAGATTTGGGCGGCTCTTAACATCAAGGTCTTGAGAGCCGATGATTGTGAAGTGAGGTGAGTATGGAGCAGCACCGGCATGAAGGGTCGGGAGAAACTGGAGATCCCCGAGAAAACCCACCTGCCATTGGCATCGTACGGTACGGTTCCCACTTGCGGAAATCCGGAGTAAACCGACCGTGAATTGAACCCAGTTTGCTTTGGCTTAAAAATTGTGTTTCCAAAATTTGGTTACCTTGAGAGTGTATATTCGGAGATGAGTAACTGTTCGTACGCAAGTCTGTTGTGAATATTCAGAGCAGTTTTGCACAAAAATGCATGGAAATAAACAGCGTGGGGAGGCATTTGTCCTTTCCTCTTTACTATCGAAAAATGAAAATCATAAACGAAAGAAATGCATTATTAATTTTATACTATAATTAAAAAAACAATTTCGCCAGGAATTTGTCGTGTGATTACCTAATAAATCAGTTTATTTAAAAAAGTTTTTCCGAAAAGTTTCAGTTTTGCCCATCTCAGATTGCAATCCTGAATATACCAATGTAAAAGTGCAGGGAAGTGCCTTAAATAGAGCAACAACCCAAAAGAGTTGCGGGCAAACGCCAGCACGCCTCCTCAATCAATTCCCGAAGCACAAAACTAATGCGTAGAGCTCTTAGGTTGACACCCTCGACGTCAGAGACATAATTGAAGTAGAAATCTTGTCGCCAGCCGGTCGGCCGCACTGCCAGAGCTCCGGCTCGCTCCCGAAGAGAGCAGCTCACACGATGTACTCTTGGCTCCGGGACAGGAACCAGACGTCCATGGGCTCGGACTTGCCCTTCATGGTGACGGGTCCGCGGTACTCGAAGTGGAACAGAGGGTCTGCGTTGCAGCCACGGCTCAGGTACCTACAGACATCCAACAACTATAGCCTATTCACGGTAAAGTGAGCACTTTTGGAAGCCCTCTCATTTGGAAAAATTGTCAATCAATATACTTTATTTTAACCTTAGACATTAACTTTCGAGTGCGGTGGAATATATACACTACGTTTATTACTTACGTGGCAATGTTTACTTAAAAAGGAGGTTAATAAAAGAAAAATGACTGAAATAAGAAAGTAACTGGACCCTCTAAAAAGCTCACTTTACCGTGAACAGCCTATACAAATGTATCAGCAACGCCCACATCACCGATGCGGATATATGCATGGCCATCATCATCGTAAGAACCAAGTTTAATTTGGATGCTCAAAAACAATGGCATTATTGGCTAGACGCACGTGGTTAGATCCAACTTTTCTGAAGCCTTTCTGAAGTTCTACTCCCAGGATGTTGCTCTCCCACATGCGATCAAAGCTTAACCAAGTCTAGAAAATTACACCAAAGGGACAACTTGCAGCATTCGTGCCCGCTCAGTTTAATACTGTATTGCACAAGAACTATTTCTTACCAGGCATTACCAACACATATATTTGTCTTTGTTTTTATTAATATTTATTATAAATAATATATTATAATTCATAGTTAAAATGTAAATATAAGTTCAGTTTAACAAAAAATAAGACACTTCTATGTTAACAGAAGTACAAAACGATTATGATATATGCCTTATTTAGGAAATAACCCAACACGTCATACTTGGGATGTTTTTTCAAAGGTTTGATGTTACAAATGTGAAGATACTGCGAATATACTATAATCACTGGACGAGGTGGCGCAGAGGTAAAACAAAGGACTTACATTCGGGAGGACCCGGTTTGGATTTCCGGTACGGCCATTATTATCTCCGTTTCCCATGGTTTCCCGAGATCACTCTAGGCGAGCGCTGGGATTGTTACTTACTGCAGGTCGTGACCGATTCTTTCCCTGTTCCTGCTTCTATGAGCAGCTTGCTCCGTCTCTAACGACCTCGCTGGATTCCTTCTCCGTTCCTGCTTCTCTGAGAAACTTGATCCGTCTCTAACGACCTCGCTGGATTCCTTCTCCGTTCCTGCTTCTCTGAGAAACTTGATCCGTCTCTAACGACCTCGCTGGATTCCTTCTCCGTTCCTGCTTCTCTGAGCAACTTTCTCCGTCTCTAACGACCTCGCTGGTTTTCCTTCTCTGTTCCTGCTTCTCTGAGCAACTGTCTCCGTCTCCAATGACCTCGCTGTCGATTAAAGTTAATTCTATTCAGGTTAGGAACAAAAACTAGTTTTCTTATGGAAGAGTTTGGCAGTAAGGAAATTTCCGCCGCTAGGTGCGCAATGTTCTAAAGAGGTCACTTTTAATTAAAATTTTGAGCTACGTGAATATTAAAAGAAAAATGTTTTATTTAGTTACGTAGTTATTTTATATTTAATTTTTGATTATTGAAATGATTTTGTATTTTAACTTAGAAAATAGAGAAAATCCGGTACACACGCAACACTAGCGCTTACCTAGAGGCGAAAAAATTTAATTGCCAAACTAAAATCATTGAGCTTCTCAACCTGAGTAGAATAATCCTTAGCCCTACCTACAACAGACCTACCTTCTGTATAATAAGACACATCGTTATAGTCCATTCACCGTTACTTAAAACTTTTATGAAGCCCTGCTGAAATTCTACTCTCAGGATATTCCTCCGCCCTTCCATACTACGCTTAACCAAGTATAGAATATTACACCAAACACCAAAGGGACTGCGCACCGCGTTTGTGTGCACTCACTCTAATAATATTTTGCATAAGAACTATTTGTTACTAGGCATTACCAACGCACCTGTTTTCTCACTGTTTTTATCCTTATGAATTATAAAATATATATAATATAATTTATATATTAAATGTAGATACATTTTTAACTGACCCAAAAATAAGGTACTTGTATGTTAATTGAAATATAAAACATTTGGGATACTTGGCATAGTTAGGGAATAACTGAACACGTCATACATGGGGTCATGTTTCAGAGGTTAGATTTAAAAAGTTTGAAGAAACCGCGAACAGGCTATACCAACAACAATCGGGTTACGCACAATTCTGACCCAAGTAACTTGATACAAAAATATAACGACAACATTACTGTCCGTTACACGTATATCGCCGAAATCGTTACTTTCAGATACACCACTACCGCAAACTATAGAATCAACTGATTCACACCATATTAGTTACAGAAGTGCTGCTATGGACTTCACGAGAATTTGTGAAAAGTTATGATTGTAAGACAATAATTCTCACGCTTAGAAGAATTACAAATACTTAACAGGATGTCTTACATTTCTTAAAGAGCATACCAGATTTTAACTGATAATAACATGCCGTAAGTAATTACTAGTAGAAGAACAATCTTAAGTTTTTAGATTTAAGAGCCTATACCGTCATCATTAATTTGGAAAGTGTATGATTTTATTTGTTACATTAATGTTCACTAATACTCCAATGTACGCTTCATTGCACAATGGCACAACACATAGAGAAAATAACACAATAATTATAATTAATTAACATTTTATAAATATTCAGTTATTTATCTGTATTAACTGTTGGGTAGAATCAATTCAAAAGTTTCTCGAACATTTAATTATTTCCAGGCCGAACTATACTCCATAGTTGAAAATGAATCATTTTAATGTCGGAATTCACCTTCCTTACTTACGTTACAAGGTTTTCCTCTACTTTGGCCAAGTGACACCTTTGTAATGGTATATGAACTTATAATACTGCGATTAGTATATGATAAACTGGAGTACAACTAACGTAGGCTATTCGTGGTTTCTTCATACTTTTTGAACCAAACCTTTGAAAAATTACCTCATGTATGGCGTGTATGATCGTTTCCCAAATATTGTATCAAAAGCATTTTACAGTTATTTTAACATAAAAGTATCTTATTTTTAGTTGCATTAATTTTTAATTATATTAGATTCATAAATTATATTACATTAAAATTAGTATGAATAAAAACAGAGAGAAGAAAAGGCGTGTTGGTAATTCCCTAGTAAGAAACAGTTCTCATGCAAAATATTATTACAGTGCGTGAGCGTTGTCCGTTTGGTGTAATTGTCTAGGCTTGTTTGAAGTTCGTCTGCATGAGGCGGAGGAACATCCTGGGAGCAGAACTTTAGCAGGACCTCAGAGAGGTTGCGAGTAACCACGGACGGAGTATAGGCGGTGTTGGAACTGGCCGGCAGCGAACTCACCTGTACGCGTCTTCCGACACGTTGATGCGGCCCGGCTCTCCTGTGGTCTCGGTGCGGCTCGTCAGGTTCACTGTGTTGCCGAACAGACAGTACCTGGGCATGCGGTGCCCGATGACCCCGGTCACCGCCTCACCGGAGTGAATGCCGATGGTGATCCTCTGGTAAACACAGCAACAGAAAATTTAGTAATAGATTTTATGTATTTTCCAAATGTTTCATAAATGACAAGTGACATCATTAACTTGTATTAATCAGAAAGTCCCTACTTTATAATTACCTACCTTTCCAAAAATGCTGCCTTTTAAAAAAGCAAACACTTTTTTTCATTGTAATTAAAATACTTTGGTTAAAGTATCATTGCTTCTTAATTTATTTCTCAAAGTTGTATGGCTGCACCTAGATAACCTGGATATTCTTCTTCTAACTTCAAAGCATAGCAAGGATCCAGTGAAGATATTTAGGAAGCAATGAACCACATATTTCGTTTCAGTGACGTTTGTTGGTATTCCGTAGTTGGTATCAAAATAAATACGTCTAGTGGCGCCATCTATATTGAACTGTAACTATGTATGTGCTAAAAAGGAACAAATAAATCAGTCTGTTGCGGAAGCTTGACGTGTTTCTATCAGGTTATGGGCAATCCTTTTTTTTACGTGATTTTATCAGTTTAAAAGTTGAAATAGTGTAACGTCAATTCGCTGAAACATGACCTCGAGCTATATTGCGAGTGTGCCTAAACTAAAAGGCAGGGAAAACTATGACGAGTGGAGTTTCGCGGCTCAAAATTTGTTGGTGTTAGAAGGCATGGAACACTACATCATGGCGGTGCCTGACGTCGAATTGAAGCCGGCCGATGACGCCAAGACGAAGGCAAAGTTAATTTTAACGATCGATTCCGCGCTGTATGTGCATATCAAGAATACCAGGAGCTCGGCAGAATTATGGACTAAGTTGAAGAACATGTTCGATGACTCAGGTTTTTCTCGAAAGATAACTATGTATGTGCTAAAAAGGAACAAATAAATCAGTCTGTTGCGGAAGCTTGACGTGTTTCTATCAACGTTGATAATGTCATTTTATATATATACCTAGTTTCTTGTTTACACTCAACTTTATTACTGACATTGACGATTCCAGAAAAATCTTGATACATCTGACTAGTAACAAAAAAATATGTTGTTTCATGGCAACCTTGTTGAAATTCATTAACAACCAAAACATTTTATAAATCAAAATAATTTTCCAAACATTTTAATATCATATATTTTTTTGGCAGATGTAATATTTTCGGAAATTCCAAAGAGAATTCCAAAAGGTAAACGGATGTTATTCTTTTAGTAATCATCTTAAGAAACACTGGGTTTGTATTTAGTTTTAAAATGGAAGATAAAAAATATCGAAATATTATTAATAGAATGAAATTAATTGAATGAAAAACATAACTTATTTGTTGTATAATAAACCAAGAAGTTGCCGATATAACGGACTAGACTACTTGTCTCTGCATATATGTATAAGAGATAACATGACCCCGTTTTAGGGGTTTCGGATCCATTAGGATCTGGAGATTCACGAACCGGCTTCAGAGGTTCCCGGCCCAAATAGGACCGGAGATCATTTTCGCACACAGAGCATTTTGAGTAGAGAACTGAAGGGTATCACTACCAAATTTGGTTCAGACCTCCAACGGTATAGAATTGGGATATACTACCCCGTTTCAGATATTTGGGGGTAGGGGGATGTGTTTCGGGACCAATGAGGCCCGGAGTTTATTTTGCTCTACACAGCATTTTAAGTTTGTTACTGAAACGCCTCCCTGCCAAATTTGTCCCAAATCTGTCGAATAGTGTAGAATTTATATATTCGAACCCATTGTAAGGGTTTGGAAAATTTGTTGGGGAGGGGGGGGGGTGTCAGGTCCTG